>OMLF01018454.1:3659-19096 GCA_900302615.1 Holocentrus rufus
CCCCAGTTTCATTACAACACTCTTTTCAAACACAGTAAAGTGAAAGTGTTATAGGATATGCTATTTTTCAACTTCCATCATATAAAGCATGTGGTGTGATATTAAAGTTTGGTTAAGTAGAGGTTAACATAACGACAATACGGCTGAAAAGCTATAAACCAGTCTAAACTCGCAGGCAGTTATTGCGCAAAACAATTGTGTTCCAACTTTTACTAAAGGCTTCCAGATGTGGAATGAGTTGTCTTTTGGATTTGAGTTTCTAAGAAATATCCAAACACGCAGCTTTTCAGAGAAAATAAAAAGTTATTTGGGCACAGCATAACCCCATAGTACATAGCCTGGTTAAAACACAAAATGGTAAAAGCGCTGTTAGTGTTAGTTAACTTTATGGTGTGAATGGCATCGGATTACAGTAGGCCTACACTGTTTTTCCTGCTGCTCTTCCTGAGTTTATGTGTGTGTGTGTGTGTGTGTGTGTGTGTGTGTGTGTGTGTGCGCGCGCGCGCGCGCAGGAGGGAGGATTCAGGAATCTGGCCAGCTGGTGACAGAAGCAATGCTGCACTGACACACAACACCAGCAATTATCAAGCGACGCAGGAAGAAAAGGAACCAGATTTAAACAAAGAGTCGAAATGGCACAGGTAAGCAAGTAGATAAAACTGTTGTTATTACTGATGAAACTGTGGATACTTTTAACATGCTTTGGTGAACTTGCCTTGTTTTGTAACTTTACGAATGGATTTTTCACGGCAGGAGAAGCCGTCCAACGTTACAACTTGAAACAAACCGCTGCTTTAAAAAAATTGTACAAACATTTTAGGATATTATAAGTCTGCCGCTATAACGTCAGCTTAGAGTTACTCTTACAGACCGGGACAGACCGTAACAAGTGATAAAAACGACAGTTTCCGATTAAGGTGCGCCATCTCATGTTTGGCCAAACGACGCTGAGGAGGAATTTTAATCCAGGTCAGATGCTGAACTGCTGCGGCTCTTTAAAATGGAAAGCACGGGGAGCCAATCCCCATCATAGTCCTCAGACTGGAATATCTGTTTTGAAAATCAGACAAATTCACCTACTGTTTTAAGGGCAGACGTGCCAGGCCCACACTTCAAGTGCTTCAACACTGGAGAGGATTTACAGGCTTATGCTGGCAGTCAGCCCCTCCTTGAAAAGACCTACAGCAGTTCTATGATGTATTTTAGATATATACTCCAGAATTCCTACCGGTCATGGAATTTCTGGAAAGTCATGGATTTTTGAAAAGTCTATTCCAGACAGGGAAAGTCAGCGGATTTATAAATTCTTGGAATAAATCATGTAATATTATGGAATTTTGTCTACCTTAATTAAAATAAAAGTAACTAGTTATCCACCAAATATGTTCCCACTCAGAATAAAACACGATGATAAACTTTACCAATACATCCGAAGTGCTTTAAACATTTTGGTCAAGGACAAAAAATGACATGGTAAACATTAAAAAGTCAGGGGATTTTATATTTTACATAAGTGTGGAAACCCTGATATCCCTACATGTCATGCTGTGTGCATAGATATATTTTGCTATTTTAATAGTTGTTTATAAACACTTATTTTATTTACATCACATATACTACTTTAATAGGCCTAATTCGTATTTCAGGAAGCAGTCTGATTATTTGTTACATCTTTATGAAATGACTGAAAGCAACTGCAGTGACAACTGTAATTTTACTTTTGGCACTCGTTTTACATCTCCTCTGAAACTTTATTAGCTGCAACGCCATCTAATTTCCACACAGAGGTCAGTAGTTTCATGTTATCTCACCAAATATTACCATGAAGTCAGATTACTATAATCTCACCACTGAGTACCACAGACACACAGTAAATCCCCATAGGAATATTCTAGGAATACTGGAGTGATGTCAAGCCAGAATAGCTGTTGCAACACACAAAAGCTTTAGAAGGATAATGTACTAAAATACTTGTGTGGTATTTTTTGTTGAAGAGGGCTTGCAGTGGCTTGTGGTATGTCAGTCATACTTGGAAAGAAGGATGTGTTTTTTTTTTTCCAAAGCTGGCCGCCTACATGACTCTGGACAACTGCACTAAGGCTGGGGCTTGTCTGACTGATGGCTGATGGACAGTTATCTTTATTTGAACTGGGATCATACATTACGGGGTGCAAGTGTGTGTCTTTGCTCTTGTGATTTTGAGTTACAGGCCCTTGGAATTTTGGCCAGACTTCTCTTCAAGTTTGTTACCAAGACTTGGGTTTTCATGGGTCATATTTTCATTTGCGTTTGATCGGAGTGCCCAGGGATCATGGAATTTTTGGAAAGTCATGGAATTTTGAAAAGGCTATTCCCGACAGGCAAAGTTAGTATCATAGTATCATGGAATTTTGTCAGCCTCAGTAAAAAAAAAGAAAAAGAAAAAGAAAAGAAAAGATGACTAAAACAATATTTAATTTCCACTGTTCATGTTAACCTGCAGAATAAAACAATGATGAACTCTAATAAGACCTCTGAATCTGAAATGTGTTAAACAATCAATTAAACTGGCTTTCTGTGGATGCTTTGAGAGTGTTTACAAAGCCTCACCAATCTTGTAATAGCTATTTGATGTACATATATTTTAATTCATTTATTACCATGGCTTAAAATAGCTAATATTGTAAGGTTAACTGAGCAAATGTTGGAAAACACATTGACCAACCTTTTGTATGACAGTACTGTATTTGAGCAATAGAGAAAAACGTGGTTTAGCCAAGAAGTAAGACAATGTTCCTGAAACTTTGCTGCATTTATGGCCTTTTTATGTGGTGTTTTCATTACTGGCATTGTTATAACAGCTCTCTTACTGCATAAGTTTACTTTTGAACCTGTCTGTCAAGTATTGCCACAGTCTTTAAATATGAGAAAGGTTGAACTCCAGTCTTCATATTTGCTCAAATTTGCTCAATAGTCAAAAGACTAAATCAATTTTCTCTAAAGCTGCAATGTCCTTAAAACAACTACATGAATATTTTTTAATGTTTATAATTCAGCAGCAGCAGCTTTATGTGAAAATGGTATTTACCAACAACTCAGACTAAGTGGGAACACCATAACTTGTATAGACAAGAATTTCAGTTGTGTTTTTGGGGTGGGGCCTTATCTGATAGCCAAACTTGATGTCACCAAAGCTTGAACATGAGACAAATTTACATGTCGGCCACATGTGCCTACATGTGGCCGACTATTCTGTCAAGCTATGCACTTGACAGAATGGATGTGACAGCGTTTGAAGTAATGTAGAGCACACTTTGACGCAGCCTTGGACATGTGTTCAAGTTATCTTCTGTTCAGATAGACAAGGTTAACAAACGTCCAGGTTTCACTACATGACTACAATGCTTCCTTTAGCCTTCAGTACTAACTGTATCCTTATTTTATCAGAATCTTCCAAAGCAGTAGTTCCCCAAATTATATTGTTTCTCCCTGTCTATTTTTCTGATGCTTGCCAATATATAAATATTTACTGATGCTACTCTTGGCAGCTTCTCTCCTTAAAGAAATACTCCAATGTTTTGGGCAAAATATCCTTTTTCCGACTTACCCAGAGTGAGACATGATGTTTGGTATCCTTTTAATTTCTGTACGTCCACTGGTTCAGTTCCTATGAGTAGCATTTTGTGCTAGCTTAGCATAAAGACTTGAAGTCACCAGGAGTCATTAGCCTAGCTCCATCAAAGTAAAAAAGTAAACCTTTTGGCAACTCCTAATCTGTCTTACTTACACAATCATATGTATTACATGATCATGAAATACACGCTTTGGATTTTTTTCTTTAAAACAAGAGTTGTTTTTTTGGAGACTGCAGATGGTAAGCTTTTATAGTTCCTACCATCTAACTTCTGCTAAAATGACTTGTTTTTAAAATGTTTCCAAGATGGGTATTTCCAATACACAATACATTGTGTAAATAAGACAGCTTTGGAGCTGCTGTAAGCTTTATTTTTTTCACTTTGATGGAGGTAGGCTAATGACTCCTGTAGACTTTAAGTCTTTATGCTAAGCTAACACAAAATGCACATTTAGGAACCAAACCAGTTGACGTACAGAGGTGAAAACAATTGGAGTATTCCTGTAAGACACAAAGTTTATATTTGGTCCCATCAAGCAGCATCTTACCTGGTGCTGAGATAACTGCCATCCATAAAACTACCAGAGGCACTGAAGAAGCAGACAGCTAATACAGCCAATGTGCAATAAAAAAGGCAACACTGATGTTCACCATGTTTTTGAACATTAAGCTTCATTGTTTTTGTTTTTTTTTGTTTCTTGTTGATTTCCTCCATTGCTGCTGTTGTAATGATTTCACTATTCTGTTGCCATGAATCTCACCTTGACAGCCATAACCAAGCCCAGTGTTGGCCACGCCCATACAATATGTTATATTCCTCAAAATTACCAGTATCATTAAAAATCCAATTTCAGGCAAACACAGGGATCTAGGTATTTCCAGAGCTACAACAATGTATATTACGGTTTATACTATTTTTTATTGGTGTTTTAATGTCAAAAAGGTTGTATATGGCAGCATCAGTGTGGGTGCTCCTTCTACGTCCGCTATAATCCAAATGTTGACTCCTTTTATCATTTGCTCCTCAGTATTCAGACCTGGAGAAAGCCATCGACACACTGGTTTCCCAGTTCCACAGTGCTTCAGCTGACAATGGTCCAACTTTGAAAAGAGATGAGTTCAAAGGTCTTTTGTCCTCCGAGCTGCCTAACCTAGTCAAGGTAAAGTTATTACAGTCGGTTTCCATCTGCTTCCTACCTTGGGCACGCCTGCCATTGAGTCTAGGAGTCGGGCGTGGCAGTCTATCTCAGCCACTTACCTCACACAGACACTCAGAAACATGCACAGACTCAGCAGAATATAGACGCAAGCTACATACACATCCCAACATGCAAACTCAGTTTTTACACACACACACACACACAAATACTGGACTGATTTTTCTGTTGCCAACAAATCCAATGTTTAATGTAATTAACAACCAGTGTGCTTTTCCATGGATTAAAGAATAGATGCAGAACAGGTGAAGCCTAAAGCGTACTCACATTTTACTGAATTAGCACATAACGGTTTATGGTTGTTTTTCCTCTCCACATGATAAAAACTGTCAACAATAAACATTTTGTTTGATTGTTTGGATGTTATCCCCCTCTGTGTTCCCACAGGACGTTGACTCAGAGCAGGGACTGTCTGATTTGCTACAGAAGATGGGTGTTTCTGACGGCGAGGGCATCTCATTCAAACACTTCTGGAACTTAATTCAGTCATTAGCCACCTCACAGCATTGTTTGCTCGGCAGTCAGAAGGGCTGCTCATGCGGCTGTGTTCTCATATGAGGGCTAGGCATTCAGCCCACAACATCTGATAGGGGCAGCAACCTGTGATTTACATCCAGCAGTGTAACATGCACATCACGATCATAGCCAGATGTTGGACAGAATACATAGCATAAAACAAAGCAGAATCTGCGCTCTACAATTTGTTCCCAAGTTTTACGATTTTTTTAAAATGAATACATGTTGAGTGCTGTGGTCTTCATTAGGCAAAATCAGACAAGTTGGCTAAAAGCATGCAGCTTAAAATGTCACATCTATCAATTTAGCTTTTCTGCCCAGCAGCCTGTTGCAGCAGTTTAAATTAAAACATAGGGTAGACCAAATGTAAATCCTCCCAAGCTGGAGTTTACACATGACTACATTTTTAATGGTTTAATGATTCGTCTGCCTGCTCAGACCATGTCCAAAGTGTGTCAAATGAACTACTGTCAATGCAATGCAAACTTATCATCAAATGCATGTTCTGCTGGTGCAACATGCTGCTGGAAACTAATATAGCTGCCCCATTCACTACAGCTTTTTCTCAGGTTCATTATTCATGTTTATGCCTCAATATGTCAGCAGTAATGATCTCAAAACTGAGTTGAGGCCTGATCACTCAAAATATTCACAAAGCAATAAAACTTCACTTTAATACATTTAAAACAATTGCTTTCCTTTTTCCTCTAATTTCAATTTACATTTAAGATCAAGGGAAAATTTATCCCAACTGTACACTAGTGCTACAATACTAAGCTTAATGTGTTTCTTCAGTGTTAGCAGTATCAATTTACACCTTAATGTACACTGTGTTAAACCCTGTCTTTGTATTTTACTACTTCACTGTACACTAATCTACTTAATTTGACTTGTATCAGAGAATAACATAAGTGAAGTTTTGATGCTCTCTGAATGTTTTTGCATCAGATATTGCATATAAGGGTACATTCGTACTACAGGTGGATATGGTCCAAATTTATTCGAAAAACATGGAACCTGATCTTTGTAAGTCCAATTTGGCCATGGCCATGTTTGTTTGTAGGCCTAGATCATGTACATATCAGGTACACAATGTAACCCAATTCTGACCAGTCAAATAGGAATTCATATATATCTTCAAAGTCATCTTGATCAGCAGACAACGTGTCACCTGACCCATACTGTAAATATTCCTTAAAAGCAATGCTTGGACTGCAGTTTCACCAGCTTCCATGCTTTACTGTACTGCAAATATGTCATTTGTTGTGCATTGTGCATTTGTGCACAACATGTCATTTGTTGTGTTGTGCACACGGTTTAGGTCCATTCATAGTGATGTCAGATATCAGCCATATTTGAAACATGATAGCAGTTAAGACAAATAAACTGGATCTGAGCAAAAAATGGAATTTAGTGTTCAGACCTGTAATGTGCATGAAGCCCAAGTATAAGCCCAACTTCAAGACAGAAAAATCCAGTACTAATATGTGCTTCAGTATCCTTGTATCATGTTTCTGCTGCCATGTTTTACCCGCTGTGGTACTGCAATTTCTGTGTATTTATATTGTGATTCTCTGTATTCTGTCCAATGTGACACCTCAAGGAAAAACATCTTTATGTAATAAACACGTAAGGAAAGCACAACAGTGAGTTAGGAGAATTTATTTCAGGGTAGTCTGATCTTTAATGAGCCTAAAACATAGATTACACAGTGGAGTGGTTTGAGTATTTCACATGAAAATGTCACTTTGCTGTAAAACTGATCTTCAGTTACACTTATCCTAATGTTTTACAGGCTGCTCATATCTAATTGAGCTCTTATCACAGGGAGTATATTTGCATTCTTCTAGTAAGCAATTACTTTCAGAAATTTACATGTGTGCCAACAAGGAGAACTACTAGAATGTAGACTATGCAGTACTTTTTAGCAAAAAAACCCTATTTCCGACTTACCTAGACTGAGTCGTTTTAGGAGAAGTTAGATGGTATAAACTATAAATGGTGGGAATGGTAGGGAAGTGAACCAGTGGTCGTACAGAGGTGAAAATGGTATCAAACATCTTGTCTCAGTCTAGGTAAGTCGGAAAAGGGTGTTTTACCAAAAATGTTGGAGTATTACTTTAATTGCAGTAATATTTAATTGAGTTTGCCAAATAGGACATTATTTTGTAAACATATAGAGTGTCAGAGTGTTTTGGATTATAGAATACACCAATCATTCACTAATACTAACTAATACACAGTGAAAACAACAAAGCTTACATAGCGCCTGAAGCACTTCACCACATCTAAGTCTCCTTGGAAGAGGGATAACATCCTCTTTTGAGTTTCCTTCCCTCAGGTGTGCCTCGAAAGAATTCAAGATAAGATGAAAACACATACTTATTCATGACCTTTACCCTCCCAAAGATGTCAAGCTCTGTCTGCTGGTCATGGTCAACACCAATCATCATTTGGTTAGATCTGATATAAAGGGCATTTTCTTTTGCAACAACATGATCTAGCCAAATCTGTTTGTCTTGTTTTGCCATGTCAAAATTGTCAACAGTGCAGCCGTAGAATCCTCGTCTCGAAGGTTCAGGCCAAGGATGGTCAGTTGCCATGGGGTGGTCATCTCCAACAAAGGCTGTGCACAGATGGCTATCAGTGCCCCGTGACCGACCTACCTCACAACCTATGACACTCATAAGAAAGAGCGAGAAGATTCGGAAGTTGCGCACAGATGCAGAAAACACAGCTGCCATGAAGTAGTGACCCCATCGTTCGCAATTGTATGTGCATTGCTGGAACTGGAATGTCTCACGACAGAAATCATTGAATTTGGATGCCTTGAGACCCTGACTCAGCTCTTGGAGGGAGGACAGGTCCTTCTGGTCATTGAAACTAATAATGAAATTTTCAATATCAGCTTGATTATCGGGATTCAGGAACTTGCCTGCTAGGGAGACATTGAGGTTTGTCCGATGCACTTTGTAAATGCAGTCATTTAAAACATAGTAAAGGTCTGTTGTAACTTCTTCCCTTGCGTTGTACCGGATCTCCACAAGGAGATCTCGAATGTTGCTGATATGCTTGAAGACAGTGTTTTCTGCTGTTGTCTCTGGCTCTGTAAGCCATATTGCCATCAGACTGTTTTGATGGTGCACTGGGATGTAATCAGGGGCACGCCTTTTTTCATTCTCCTCAAAGAACAAGCTCCAAGTAAGTCCCTCTAGGCAATCAATGGATGTATACTTTTTGCGCAGTTCCTCTGGGACAAACATTTGAGGATGGCTCGGCCACTCTAAAGTCTGAAAATACAAAGTACTTCCCTGATAGGCAGGAAACACTTGTCCTCTACAGCCTAGCTGCACTGTTGTCAAGAGGTTACCACTTCTGTCCAGTTCAGCAATGACTGTGCTGCTATGGTCATGGTACCTCCAAACTCCATCTTTTTTATTCATTATCTCCCCATCCTGGCTAATAGAAAGGGTCGAGTTGTGTAGGTGCAGCTTAGTCTCCACATTGAAAGATTTGAGTGCATGTAGCAGCCGCACTGCAAAGCGGATGTCACTTCCAAGTTTGCAACTGATGAGGCTAATGGTGTGAAGATGACTGTTATCAGTCTTTACGGTTGACACAACACTGGCAAGTTCCTCTGGCCCATAACCAGCTACCTGGGCTACCCCATTTTTGCCCTTGCTGCCATGGCCAACCAGTATGACATAGTGATTCCTAGTAAAATGGCAAGGGATCCCCCTGAGAATACAAGGCACCCCTTTGTTGTACATAAGTAGAGTTGATACAGACTGATGCCTCTCAAAAAGGTAAGTGGCTGACTCAATCACTACAGGGTCCTCCGCCATGATCACTATAGTCTGGTGGTTGTATTTAGAGTTATTGGCCCACATCCAGGTTGTATTTAGATTCACTGACCCATCTCCAAGATCAGAGCATGTTGGGAAAAGGACACACTCTGGTTGAATCATCCCAGGATAAAATCTGTGCATAAATAAAGTAGGGTAAAGTGGGTAGGAAGATAAAAGGTTTACATTAAGTGAATATGGCAATTTATTGTTAGGTAAATTAAGATTATTTGCAATTCATAAACACAGCAGTTTTCCAGTTTTTGTACACTATGATGTCTCACTCACAGAGCGAATGTGGCTGTGGGAGAACTGTTCAAAACTACTGAAAGTGTTAAATTGACTCTTATGTATGTGGACTCATAGAAACAGGCATGGGGATGATTTTGTCAAAGTTAAATTACCACTGACGATTTTCATGTGCATACTAAAGGAAATTTCACCATTGTCATAGACAATCTTAGTCTACATAGCCATTTCGTATTAATCATATACAAACAAGGAATAGTAGTCTGTTGCAGGATGTAATGTCTCACCTTTCTCCTGTGTTGGTCGCTCTGTGGAAACTCCAATCTACAACAGAGAAATATTGCATATTAAACCAATTGTCTCATGCTCACTTTTATTAACTGCCTTACAGCCAACTGGGTATAATGTAGCTAGTGTAAAATACTGGTGATGTAATCCTAAAATTATAGCTGCTGCACAGCAATGAGACAGGGCTGGGATAATTGATAAGTTGTGGAATAAGATGAAGAGGAAAAATGAGAAGACGACAGGAAGAGGAAGGACATTTGGATATATTTGAGTTTTCTGTTTGTTTTCAACAGAAAGTTTGTTTTCAAAATGGCTTCAGAATTGGATTCTTTGGCGCTTAAACAAAAAGAGCAGTAGCAGCACATTCATCAGTTAAGGGGCCGTTCACACAGAGGACGTTCTTGCGTGAAAAAAACTTGAGTTGCGATGCAACTATAGTTGGGACAGGGCGTCATTTAAAAGCGAGGAAGGAAAAAAAAGGTGTCTTTTTTTAGACGCCGTCTCACCGTTGCCATGACAACATGTCTGTAACCCAGTTAAAAACATGTCATAAATAAATAACTTATGCTATAAATAGTATTAAAATCATTTAAATATGGTTTAGTTTAAAAAGATCTAAAAGCATTTAAAAAGTGAGGTGATGTGTTCTTGTTTGTTTAAAAAGTACAGTGTTTAATTCATGGCACAGCAATATGAGCTCATTAAGAGTAGGAGTTTAGTTTTGTTTTCATTTGTGTAAAAAGCAATATGTTACTGTAAACTACTGTCAAAACCAGCATTTATGGGGTTAATTCTAACATTCTGCAGAGACCGTAGCTGTGTGTTTTTGGAGGGACATTTGAGAGAACGGACGGTCCAACAGAAGAGAAGAGTGAACACAAACGTGAGTCAGAGATTATCTGTATTGTTTGAAGTATCCTGTGATTGTTTGCACGACAGTCAGTGTTGGGAGTGAAAGCTGCACATTGGGAAAAACGGCTGAATGTCTACGAAGAGTTCAGAGACTGTTTGAGTTTGTGCTAACGCTAAAGTTAACGCTAAAGCTAAGGGAGCCTGGAGTCAGTGCATGAACAGTGAACAGACAGTTTTCTAGACTAAGTTTAACTTCTCCAGTTGAACTGTGGATGTGGAAGTCTGTTGTCTTCCACAAAGAAGACACAAGAGGACAACCAAGTTCACTTTTTATTCGTGTTTCGAACATTAGTTCGGACATGAGGTGAAAAGTTCAAGTTCAAACTGTAATTACCTGTTCAAAATGTCGGCTGCAGTTTCTATAGGTGCATCAGACAATTTGATGTAGGTTGCCTTGTGATCCAACAGAGGGCGCTTTAAGAATTCACTATCATGTTGACCTATCGCATGCCCTACTGACCTATCGCTAAACAAAGCTAATGTTAATTAGCTGTTGTTTCACTGTGAAAATGGAGGACAATGGCAAACAGAGCCGTCCTGAACGGAAAATCTCAACACCAAAACATCTAAGAAGCAGTGTGTGGAAATATTTTGGGTTCTACACCATGGATGGCAAAGTAATGAACAAAGATAGCAGCAGAAAGCAGCTGTCTTCTCCACAATGACAACAAACTTGCAGACTCACTTGCTAGCTTATCATCCAACTGAGGCAGTGGCACCACAGACTAGCGGAGCAACGCAAAGTCTAGAGCCTCGTTTGACTGCGTATTTTTCAGGACACTCAGCCTCAGCAGGCCCCTTGCCAGAAGCTTGTAAAAAGACTATCATCGATAAGATGATGAGCGAGATTTATATGTAAGGATATGCGGCCCATTGGTGCTATTTCATGAGCGGGGTTTCAGGACCTCATGATGGAGCTGGAGCCACGCTATAAAATTCCCAGTTGCACCACAATCTCAGCACATATAGTGCAGCTGTATGACACCACACGGGAAAACATAAAGACTATTTCAAAGGACAAAACGTGTGGACATCCCTGGCCACACATGCTTATATGACAGCCACACCTCACTGTATATCAGACACAGGGGAACTTGAAAATTATGTTTTGTGCACTAAGGAGCTAAGAGGAAGCCACACAGCTGTACACATTGCAGAAAGCATCAGCAGAACACTGGATGAGTTTGACATCTGCCGCGAAACGGTTTTAGCGGTCGCCACGATAATGCTCTGAACTACGTTAACGCCATACGTAATTTAGGGTTATTGATGTACCCTGTTTGGCACACACGTTCAACCTGGCTGTGCGCAAGGGGCTCGAGGTGAAAGCCGTTGACACTGCTCTCTCCAGACTAAAGCAAACTGCAGCCCATTTTGGTAGGTCTCCATCCAACACCTGCCTGCTGGAGGAAAAGCAGGAGCTCCTCGGATTGAAAAAAGACAGACTGATAAATGACTGCGTCACCAGATGGAATACCACCACCATATGCCGTGCATCTGAACAACAAGCAGCAGTGGCAGTCATTTTTGAGAAGAAGATGTCTCATTTGGAACTCACTCAGCACTTCTGAGTGGTCCATGGTTGAGCAACGAAAAGACACACTGAAACCGTTCAAAGTGGCAACTCAGGCCCTCTCCACCGATGCCTACCCCACAGCATCAGCTGTCCCCTCCCGAATCATGTTATGATATCTCAGCTGAGCACTCCTGATGCATCGCATAAACCAGCCATCAAAGAAGTGAGAGGTATTTGACTTTTATTTTCATTAAATATTAAGTTCATAATACCCTCTACATTGCAACAATACGTATTTTTCACAATGACTAATATCTCTAATACAATTAGAGATGTAGATGCAGACAGTTTTAAATTTTCAAATAGTGTGTGATATAGGGCTAAATTTATTTTATTATTTTAATAGGCTGGATGGTGGCCAATCTGAAAATGTGCTACAGTGAAGAGAGCAGCAAGTGGATGCTTCTCAATAAAGCAGCCTTTCTGGACCCCCGGTTCTCTCGCTTAGTCCACCTTTCATCCAAACAGAGAAATCTTGTCAGTGATACCTTATCACACGAGATGAAGGACATTGAGACACACAGTGACTGTACATAAGAGGGAGAAAATGCAGCTGCTGCCCTGGGTGCGATGGGGAGCCTGTTTGGGGACTTGTACACAGCCATGACGACATCCTGGAGATGCAAGCCTACATGAGGGAGACTCGTCTGTCTGCAGACAGCAACCTGCTGCTTTGGTGGAGAGACACAGGGTGCAACAGGTACCCGCAACTCTCAAAGCTGGCCCGTAAATACCTGTGTGTGCCAGGAACGTCAGCAGGTAATATTGTAAACAAAAAGAGAGCCGCACTTGATCCAGATCAAGTTGATAGACTTGTTTCTGGCAAATAATGTCAGAAATTAAGATGGGCTGTTCGCTTTTACTATCAGCTCTATGTTTTACCATGCTACGTTTTTATTTAAAGGTCCACTAAGTCATTTTCCCCAAATCTCTTCTTCGTGTTAAGCAGCACCCTGCTCTTGATCTCTACAGCGACACCCACCGGCATGGATGAAAAACGGCATGAATGATTTAAGACATAGGAGTTAAATCTAGGCAAGTGTACTTATGCTTAGACAATAAATGCCAAATTGTCAAAACACCAGTGTTGTCTACAAGCCATCTATTGTGCCCTAACCTACGCAATGTCCTAGGAAACCCCGGCAGTGAAGCGGTCAGCTCTTTTTAGGTCAAAAGAAATGCTAAAAGATGAGCAATAAAGTTGAGAATAGCGCCATCAAAAGGAAATGCTTTAACTGAACTTGGCGAAACAGAAACAGTCCTATAAAGCCCTACTCGTACAGTATTAGGTTTTCTGGACTATCACAGGACGTCTGTAATGCATTTGCGAGTCAACTGGCGCGATAATTTACAACAATTTGAATTGCACAAGTTTAGTATCACATGGGGTTATCTTTAGAGAGCGTTTCACAGCAGTTAAAACACTGTAGTTTTTACTGACACGGGAGTGCTCAGTCTGTAAAAGTTAGCTTTTGCAAAGTTAGCTTTAACAGACTGAGCACTCCCGTTCAGATCGGGTCTAAAATAGCAGAGATGCTCTGGTAAATATTACATTACCCCCCGCCGGAAAACCAATTGCATCTGAATAGGGCAGAGGTCTTAAAAACATTCTAGGTGTTATTTACCTATCCAGCAGAAAGTGAGCGAAAGTTGAAGGCCGTTCTTCTGCATAAGATCTCTCCATCTTTGGAAAGCTGCATCGCTGTTGACCCTTGTTCTCTGCCTTCTCTGGTCTCTGAGTTGTTTCCCTACGTCCCGTTTGCGCTTTTTAATTAGTTAATGCAGCTGTTGAAAAATAACATTTGATTGCTAGAAGAATGAGAGGAATGTGATGTTAGACAGGCTGTAAAGTTAATAAAGTAACGAAAAAATTGAGGTTGTGTTGTGGTG
Organism: Holocentrus rufus; assembly: GCA_900302615.1. Classification (NCBI taxonomy): domain Eukaryota; kingdom Metazoa; phylum Chordata; class Actinopteri; order Holocentriformes; family Holocentridae; genus Holocentrus; species Holocentrus rufus. The sequence goes on from OMLF01018454.1 coordinate 17,766, forward strand.
TTTAAGAGGAGCGGGCTTGATTTTTTGAAAAAGTGACAGTCCTACTGAGGAGTGAAGCGGCCAGCTTGCTTTTGGGCCACAACGTACTCTAGCGTCGAATCAGGCCTGCAACTTTTTAGTTGGTTTAAATAAGTGAGTTTTGCCGGCTTTAGGGGACTGCATTAGGTGTGTGCATGTGTGTGGGCCCAAAGATTACTATTGAATCCTTAAGTGACTTGGAGAATTAATATTGTGTTTTTTTGGCATTTACGCAATAGAGGTATTGTGCAATTTTACATTTTCCTGAAAGAAGAGGGAAGTTTCAATTGAAGGTTTAAAAAGACATTTTATATTGTTTGTTATTTGCATTGTTTCATGTTGCACTACTCATTTGCACTATTCATTCACTAAATAATAGAATTATTTTTCTAAATTCGGGAGTGTGTGAATTCATTACTCTATTTTTTTCTACTCTATTATTTTCTATTAGAAGGAGGGTATATTTGGTTAAAATCTTTAAAAGGTAATAAAGGTTAATTTCATGACACTTTGGGTTTTAAAAACTGCTTAAGAAGGTAAATTCATAGTTTAGTGAGTTTAAAATACTGTTCTGTGTTTTCAGTTAAAAAGAGATCCAAGATAATATTAAAGGCTTAAAATAAATCAGATATTACGTAAAGGAACCTAAAAGCCCTCCCTCATTGATAAGATTACTGAGGGGAGCACTACACGCCGCATCCATAGACTGTATATCAAGATGGACGACGTGACAGCTCCCCAAAAGTGAAGCCAAAACGTCTTGATCGCCCCCTGGTGGCTGGCTGCAGTTTAGGTCACAAGCCCCGCCACCTCCATGTTAGCGGATGGGCCAAACTAAAAAATCAAACTACACGTCAAATAAATTTTTTCCCAAAGATGGCTGCTGTCATTTCAGGTAGTTCTTATCACGCTGATGCATGTTCAAGTGTTCATTTTTCTGATCAGTTTGGTTTTCATTAGTTATTTGATGTTATACAAAGGGGATGTGACATCTGTGATTGACAGCTGCTCTGAGTGAAGCTGTCACGGAGCCGGCACCTGTGGACTTCTGCTCGGGAAGTGTATGTGGGAATGTAGAGAGGACATGAACGCTAACTGTCTATAACCTTGACTTTTAGTTGTTGTATCTATTTTATCAACAAGCCTTCAGTCGTAGTACAACCAGCGGCAATGACGGTTAAGATCGGAGCCGCTAGGCTAGCTCAAAACTTCAGGAGGCGTGTGCTCGCCATTCAGTCGGGAGATATGGGCGGGACCTTCGTATTCCCCGATCTCTACTGCGCAGACTCTGGCTCCAAATAGGCAAGATGGCA
>OMLF01018458.1:2850-20530 GCA_900302615.1 Holocentrus rufus
CTGTTACAAGGTGATTTGTGGTGGGTCCTGGGTCTGGTTTTAGCCCTGCGGTCCTGGCGATCCTGTCTGTATTTGGACGTGAGGTATTCCATCCTCTGTGCGAGATGAGGCAGCTGGACAAGCCCCTCCTCCAGGTCCTTCTTCAGCCTGGACACTTCTGACTGCAATGCCAGGATAGCCTCACTGGACACACACGTGAACACACACAAGGAAAGATATGCAAATGTTCATACATAAGGATATGGATATGCACCAAAGCAAAATGTTGCATTAGGGATACAGACATATATATCTAAAAGACATATGCTTACCAGCGTGCTGTACTGACCTATTACAAGGGCAAGTGTACCCATGGCTGTCTCTCTGTGCCGCATCCATGCCAGAGCTGAGGATGGGTTCAGATAGATGGTGATGGAGCTGAACTTGCAGGTTGGGCTCAGATTCTGCTGGGTCAGCGGTAGAAAAATACAGTTTTAATCACTTCAGACATCACCAGTTCACATAAAATGCAAAGAAAACGCCCTTACAGGGATCAAAAATCACATTATGATTATAAGACAGGGGCTTCCTCACCCTGCAGCCTGATTGGCGGTTCCTTAGTGGTGCTCTCCACCCATAGCTCCACAGCAGTACCTGCACCAGAGGCCTGTGTTTGGGCAGATGACAGATGAGGACTGGCCTTGTGCCAGCCTGTCAGGGTAGCTGAATGTATCGCTGTCTGCAGGTTGGAGCAGGAGCCCTCGCTGTCTGAGCCACTTAACCCATCGATCTGGGGCTGCACACTGCAGCATGGGAAAATAAAACTTCAGTTAACATGCACTCACTATGACAGGTTACTGGTGCCATGACTATGTGTTATCTATGTGATATAAAACAACATGACACAAAATGATTCATCAGTCACTATAAGACAATTAGCTCAGAATGAGCAGGGTAGTTTGAGGATAAATGCAGACATTATATAGTCAATCTAGACAGTATAAAATTCAGTAGTTAGTATGGAATCATACTGCATGGATTTGCTCAAATAGTGAGCAATAATGGCACAAGTGCTGCAGTGTTGATTGCTGTTGGTTACATGTTTTTGTACCTTTCTGTGAGAAGTTTTGGGTCGGACAGTCCTGTGGCTGATTGACTCAAGTAAGAGCTCCCAAATCCGCTGTCTGTCTCTGGGGTCACGATCCTCTGCACCCCAGAAAACACAACATCACTCACTATAGAGCCAGCTATACAGTCTACACACTAACATATAAACTAGTGGCCTTGAAACACAGTTATATAAAGAAGATCAAATTACAAACCAACTCAGGGGGTCTGAGTTAAAAAAAAAAGGTGTACCACTCCCAACCTTTATGTTGGACCCCTTACTGGTACACAACCATAGACTAAGATAGAGTCATCAAATCATATTTTAGTTGTGACTGACCTGTGATATGGATGAGCTGCTGACTGTAGACTCTATGAGGCTCCGGGTGTTCAAAACATCCGAGGAACTGGAGACCTCCACAGCCAGACTCACACTAGCACCCAGATCACATTCATTGTCTGGGTGCAAGACACTGTCCTGGGTGCTGATACTGCAGAAACAGCAACAAACAAGACATGTGGTCTAGTTTTAAAAAAAGAAACATGACAGATTAAGTTGTTGTCTGCAAACTGGCAAGCAGTATTTTAACAACATATGAGAAGTGCTGCATGATCAAGCTCAATCTTCTTGGCAGATCTTCAAAACTTCTACATCGACCACAGCGCACATCAATAAGTAGCTCACTTACACTCTGGCAGGATTACAAGACAGATTACTTGTATGAGCCATGCATTATTTAATAGCAATCCAGTGTAAAGAAACCAGAACAGACAGTGAGTCAAGTCATGGTTAGCTATTCTATATGGTAACATACACTCCAATATCACAACAACTGACCTTTCGGCTGTCCACTGCCTGTGCCTTGGGGCTGAATTGGCTCCGATCAGATATGCTAAGATGTTATCATGAACAATCTCCTCTGACAAGATGGAGGTCCTCTCCTCTTCTTCGCCCTCCTCATCATCAGCTGCCGTGATGTCCAGTCCCTCCACAGAGGCTTGTGAGCTGCTGGAGGAGGAGAGAGACTAAAACACTCTGCTTCCTCTGCCCTGTGCAACCTAACACCAACACTGTACCTGAAACACTATCCACCTGAAGGAAGGCAGGGAACGTGCCTATTATTCAAGCACACACGCACATACACACACAAACAACACTCAAACCATCAACAGCCAGAGATGGTAATGGCAGTCATTTTATCTGTATAATTGTCAGGTAAAGTGCAGTTCCAATTTATCCACAGTAAAAATAGTTCAGTTAATTTTGCTATATAGGGAAAATAAATTAATCATATTATTCACAGTTTGAGCAATGTTTCACTCAGCATATACAAAAATGTATATAAGATATGACAAGTAAATAAGATAGGATGAGAAGTGGATTTAGAATCATGAATACAGCAAAACTATACTGTGCAGTGAAAATGTGAAAGATTAATGTTTTTATTGTTTGTTTTTTTCTTTTGTTTGTTTTTTTGGAGTACCGTAGATGGCAGCTGCTGTGTCCTGTGTTATTCAGCAGAGAGTCAATGGTCATGAGCTCACTGCTTTGCTCTAATGCACCATCTCCACAGAGTTCATTGGCCTCCTTCTCCTCCTCCTCCTCCCGCTTTTCCTCCTTCCCTCTCCTCATCTCATAGCCCACAGTGGAAAAACCTGCACTCGGCCCCTGCAACATGAGACCCAGTCAGATAATGTGTGGTTAGTATAATCTTACACACTCACACACATGTGCGTGCACACACTTTGTATTTCCTCCACGAAGAAAATCTGACACATATGGGGGTGCAGCAGGGCATAGATACAAAACAGGTTCCTCCATTATAACAAAAAACAGTGTGACAACTAACAGGCTTGCAAATGAGTGCCTTTGTGCAAAATCCACAATCATAATGAAGTTTAAACCATAAAACTTAACTAAAAATAAATTGGTTTCAGACAGTGGAGTGAGTTGTTTAGGTAGTGGTGGAGACTGCAGTAGACATCTTGTAGTGATTATGAGAGGAAAAAATAGAGTAAGAGTAAGAAAGAAGAGTGAGTGCCTGAGTGAATGGGTGCGTGGGTGAATGAGTTACCTCACGCTGGGATAGTGGAGGTGAGGTGGTGGGCGTCTCACTCTGTGACACTGTTATGGGTGTGGGAGTGGAGGATGAGTGGGGTGGGGAGAGTTGCTCACACACGTTCCTGTCTATCATCTCCTTTATGTCCTCCAGGTGCATCCCTATCCTGAATATGTCTCCCTCCACCAGCCTGCACACATGTGAACGGATGCATAAACATACATGCATTTACACATCTCATAGACACATATACACACACGTGCAATTGTGCATGCGTGACTTGAGCTCTGACCTGTTTGGGTCAAAGGTGCCAGTGTTTCTGCACAGGCCCATGTAATTCTGCATCTCCAGAGCTCTGTGCTCGTCTTTCTTACTAATGTATTTCCTCTCCAGCTGGTCCTGCGCCTCCATCATGCTCCTCAGCATCTGATATGATCACATAAAAACAAAAACTTGAAATAAATCTTAAAAATTCCAATGCACTGGGAATGCATATTATAAAATCCAGATGTTCTGTATTGCCATATCCAGTGCATTATGTAAAGCATTGCATTGAAGAAATAAATATTACTTACCATTTGCTGTTCTGCAGTGCTGACTGACATATTGCTTACAGTCAGTTTGAAGTCTTCCACCTGAATAGAAGATTATTATAGATGTTTGTATTATTATTATTATTATTATTATTATTATTATTATTATTTCTGTGAATTTAATGGTAGCTTATCAATATTTTGGCATGTCTTATAAGTTACCCTCTGCATGAATTGGTTGATGATGTCTCTTAGCTCAGTGGTCATCCTCTCACCATCACTGGGACCCTGTTGGTCAAGCTGGCTGGAGGAAGCTGTGTTCACCTGCTCAGTGTTGCTCTGGTGCGTTGGTTCCTCACTAGACTGCCCTGAAAACATATCAAGAAGGGAGTGATAACAGCGACAGAATTGCATGTTGCTGATCAGTGTCGTGTGAATGATTAAAAGTGGCACATGATGCATAATTGATGACCTTGTGATGTGAAAAATGATGTATGAAAAGCGAGCTCATGTAATTACAGGAAAACAAATATAATGTGATGTGTTGTAGGGGATACAATCAAACTGATATAAAATGTTATAAGATGATGGTGCAGTGTGTCATCTTTTTGCAACAGCACTTTAGTGAAGTGCTCCAAAAGCAGAGATGTTTGCGTAACTAGAACTGTGTCATCTGATCCCATTTGTCTCTATGGAAACCAGCTGCACTTGGCTGGTTAATTTGTTGTTAGCAAAGTAAAGTATGGGCCTGTCATAATATCAGATGTCAGAAAGGGGGGCAGACCTGACAGCGGAGGGGGAGGATGCAGTGATGCAAAATGGCTCCCGTCATCTAAGTTGTCCTGAAGATCATCATGTTCGAACTCAAGCAGCAGTTCTGAGGGGGCCTGAGTCTGTTGAAAGAGATTTGAAGAGCTGTAATTTGTAGTTCAACTAACTTATGTTGATTTCTTAATTTCTAGGTGATTTAGGAGAATCGAGAAAATTCTTACTTACTTTGGTTCCCAGTCTCATCTGATCAATGAGGTTCTCTGCTTCAGCATATTTGGTCAGCAGTTTATCATATTCAGCCTAGTAAAGGGATGAGGAGTGAAAATGTTAAAATAAGTATGCCTATGCCTAAGATAAAAAAACAAAAACAAACAAAAAAAACATCACTGTATTACTGTACTACAAAAAGCAATCAAATGAAACCAAAGGTCATGAGTACTGAGATGCTATAAGTGCACCGTAAAGAGCAAAACCTCAAAGTTTCCCACCTGTAGGTGATGCACCAGTGCTGGGGCAGTCTGCTTGTCCTGGTCTTTGAAGACATATGGCTTCTCTGATGGCTGGACTGAGTCCTCCAGCACTCTGCTGATCACCTGCAGTATCCCAGGAGAAGACTGGGCTCTGTGCATGGTGCCAGGGGACTGAGGAATGGGCCTGGTTGGCCCACTAGGGGTTTTGGGGATTTTTACCTTGGGAGCAACTTTGGAGAAGTCAGGGAGAGGGTAATGGACTTGGCCTTGGCCATACTTCAACTCACTGAAGGATCTGGTACGCACAAGTGAGACTCTCTGGGCATGGCCTTGTTCTCTGGCTTCTTCCTGATTACGTAAATCCAGAGCACTGCTATCCCCACTGTCCTCTTTAGAGTCTGTGCTCTTCGAGTTGGGTGTGATACTGTCAGTAGCAGTGGAGGTGACATGACTGCTTTTTGTTTCAGCCTCCTCTTCCAAACTTGCTGATGTTTCTGAAGCACTGTTAAGCTTTTCATCTGTGTTTTCTCCATATCCTTGGCAGAAACTCCCTGTGCAGCTATCACTTCTAGGAAACTCTGTGCTGCTGTGTTTTGGCGCCCGGCTAACTACAGTTTCATCCATGCTCTCCAGGAGGGACACCTCCGGCAGGGTCTCTGCTTCAATCAGCCTCCCTGGATACAGCAGCTCTTCCTGGGAGAAGTGTCGCAGCAACAACTGGTTAAAATCTGGCCCTTGGGGTTCTTCAACAGGACTATTGCATAAAGGGGCATCATCCTCAGTTGGCTTGGAGGCATTCAAAATGCTTTTCTGTTCACTCTTGACCTCCTCCTGAGACCTTACTGCTTTCATAGCATTAGTCTTAACAGAACCCAAATCTTCAGTGGTTTTATTATCACTTTCTACTGCTGTTAATTCAAGCAGACCAAGAACATCAGGACTTCCATGAAGAGTTTCTCTTCCATCAGAGCTCATGTTGCTGTCAGTGCTAGCTGTGTGGTTAAAGTAGGGACTGCCTAGGTTACCATCATAGGGCAAGTCTTCTTGATCTTCATCACTGGTATTTTGCCCGGGGTCCTCGTCCCTCTGGGTAAATGGCAGCTCATCCTGCATGAAGTCTGGTCTTTGGGCAGACATGTGCAATATGCTGCTCTTGGTTTTGCCCTCCACCATCCTCTCACTCTGACTGCTGACACTGCTGCACTCTGACGAGGTGTCATCTAAAGCTGACAACTCTGCACTCCCTGCAAATGACAGAAATTTGCAACAATATAACTGCTTAATTGGAGTATCACATTGCTGCCTTTATATATCATTCTTTTTCGATTGCTATACAAACTATAACTAGTTGATTAGTTCTGGTGGCCCAGCACAAAGTTAAACAGCGCCCCAGCATCACAAATAAACTCCCCAGATTGCTTTTGTAACATAAAAACACTGTTATAGATACAGTAAGTCAGTCAAACATCCAACTTGAAAAACTACAAATTGGCTGCAGGACCTACCACTGAGATGGATGCTAGTCTCAGAAGCAGCAGACTCTGCCTGGGACAGGTGCACAGCAAAAGACCTCTCCAGATCACTTAAGTGGAGGCTTTCATCCTCACTCAGGTCCACAAAGATACTCTGCTGGAAGCACTTTTCCCACAGCACAGCTGAGTCGGCTGCACTGGACCTGTCCTGTCCCTCAACATCATCATCTGATTCCCCTGGATCGCCCTCCATGGACACTTTCTCTCCGACAGACACTGTGTGTGGACGCTGTTTAAGTTTCTCTTGGCCTGTGTGAAGACAAGGAGAGGGCAGGAGGACGGAGCACCTGTTCAGTCCTTAGCAACGCAGGCTGGCGAAGAGACAACATTGGATCAAAATGTGCTAAGCCTTAAATTATTCATCAATTTATGCATTGTGTAAGGTGAGTGAAGGTTGGAGTGGTGTGAGTGTGATAGGTGTAGATGTGTGTTGCATATGGATGAGTTTGTGTGTGTGTGTGTCTTGTGTGTGTGAGTGTTTGTGTGTGTATGCCTGTGTGAGCACATGTGTATGTCTGGTGAAAAATGAATAGCTGTTTGATTTTATTAGAAAGTGGTCCTGCAGTTCAGGCCATGACAATTCAATTTAAAAGCACTTTTTGGCACTACCAGGGTTCACTACTGTACATAAAGAACTTCCATGACCACAGCTTAATTTTGAAATCGGCTAAATGTCCGATGGCAAGCAGTGTTGAGAACTTACTTTGTGAAAATGAACCGGTCCCTCAGTGATCCCACATCAGTCTCGCACTTGACATCACTTTTCACCGATTCGGATCCGCAGCCTTCCTCTTGCTCCTGACATAATCTCTCAATTACATTATTTCTCTCTGTTACACTACTCGTTCCACGGGCAGGCTTGGTTTCTATGGCCTCATCAATAATGTACATTGCAGCGCTTAACGTCTGGACTCGGACTGGTAGCGTGCAGGCGGAGTCTGGTTGCCTGGTAACCGCGATGAAGCCTCCTCCAAAGACTGCCGAAGTAAGCTAGCGTGTAGCAGCAAAGACACCGGGATGATCAACAGTGATATCCTAAAGTTCCTGCTTTCTGTCAGTATTTATTCGGGTAACGTTACCATGCTTTTCCTGAATCAGACAGTCAGGCGATCTGATTCCTGGAGCAACATGCCGGATGCATTGCTGTGCTTTGCTTTGCACCCACACTTCCCTTTATTGCCAGTGAATACATGCAAGTTCTGCATGTAAAAAAGAAGTTACTCACTGCGACGTAGTTTACACGCAAACAGATTTCGAAATAAACAGAAAACAGTAAACTCCGCTGTTTGCACACATCTAACAGCCAGACACCAAACTGACAGCTGAATGATGGCACATTACGTCACACTGACCATTCTATTCAAATCTATTGGCCCGATGACTGTTATTGGGGCGTGGCTATCTTTGAATGTCGTCCTCTGATTGGCTGCTTGGGTAAAAACACTGAGTACAGCCACAAGGTTTTTCTTCTTGCTCGTCGAAGTTTAACTAGAAGTTTTACCAGATACTGTAGTAAAGTGTAGGGAAAATGTAGCTTTGCTTTTTAAATGCATGTGTATATACATACTAGACCACCATCCGTCCATTTTAGAAGTATAACAAAGTCATTATTTTATCACGAAGTACAGAAAAGAAGAGGAGAATCCACCATTGTTCGAACTGGATCGTCTAACGTAAGTTTAGCAGCTAACAAGCTAACTAGCTAGATATGAATCACTGTACGTTACCGAGTTAAGTCCACACATTCTCTGCATGCGATGCTTTAAATGGCATTAGTCTGGCATAGCTGACTTTTGATGTCCAAAACTACTTACTATCAAAGTATTGTTAACAATATCAACCTCAGTCAAACTAACGTAACTTCAGCGCAAAGTTTTATACTTTTTTGAAGAGACCTGATACAACATTAGAGACCCTGACAGTGATGTGACCTGCCTAGTGATCACAAATAATCACCTTGAGTTCGGGTAATCAATACAGTTTAGTGTATGTCGTGATTAAAACTGAAGGCAGTGACAGTATCAACCTGAAGCTAGCGTAATCAAATTCATATCAGTGATTAAACAACTTAGCTGAAATCAGAATCAGAATACTTTATTGATCCCCGTGGGGAAATTAAGTAAATACAGTATAACGTCTCTGCTGAATAAACCAACCAAGTATTGCAACATCAGTAATTAGTTACTGTCACTCAGATGTACTCAGATGATATATTCATGATAATAATACTTTCATTGCAGGCTTCCCAGATATCCTGTCCCTGCATTGAAGAATTACCGGTCAGTATCATAGTTTTATGTGTTGTATCTCCTCCCTGTGTTTTGGTCAGGGCTGTCCTGTTTGACTGATGTTATGCTGACTGGTGTTACTATATTTTGATTTGGTTCTCCCATGCTGCGGTCATTGCAGTGCATCAATGGGCTGTACACACAAAGAAAATAGATCACATCTACTGTGTGTTTAAGATGAAATCATGTTCTGTTTGTGACTGAAAGAGTCAGTGATCACCTCCTCTCAAGGTGTCATTAAAAGATAACCCTTGTTTCCTCTGGATTGCCCTTAGTCATGGATCAGTTATTGCTGTTACACACTTCTTCATGCATGCTGCAGCTTTGTGGCCAGGTCTCAGAAACACACCCATTTGGCATACAATACTGGAAAAGGCTGCATGAACACTGGCAGACGTTAACTGCTGATTATAAACATATGTAGGGACATGTACTGTACCGCCGCCCAAAGCCTAACGCGTAGCTGTTGCAACAGGCTGTTGTTGCAGTTTGGATCATGGCCATTCACCTTTGCCTACTGTACTAGCAGGAATAACATGCTGGGCGAAAGTGGTCTCGTGAGATTTGTGTTTACTTTTCAATCAGGTTCAGTCAGGATTTAAAATAGAGATGGACTCTAATGTGTGTTTTATCTATTCAAGCATGGATTATGGTAAAATACAAGACTCTGGAAATGCATCCTCTGAGCAAACTGTGTCAGATTCAAAAGTCATTTGGGTGTTAGGTCTAAAAAATGTGAAAATGACACATGGATGCAGAGGCACAAACACACAAATGCATATGCACTACAACTGAACTGTCAAAGGTCCCTTTCTTTCTGTTTGTGTACTGCAGCTAGTACTTCACCTGCTGAATCTTATCAGTTATAGAAATTTGCCAGCTTATGAATGGGAAAGACTGACATTAACAAAGCATTAGTGCTGTTGCATGTTTGTCAAAAAAAAGAATGTGTTGTAGTTGAGGCCTCTTAGTGCTGATTGTTTTCATTGTTGCTGCTGTTTTAATAGTCATTTGTATTTTAATCTTTAGTGTGGCTTTTCTCACATTATGGGTTGAATGCTGATGATCTTGGTTTTACGTTCTCATAATTCATGTCAAGAATAGGAAGAACCTGCTCAGACAGCCTACTTTAGATTAGTGGTCTTAATCCGAGATGATTTGGTGAATCCATGGCAGGCCTTGGTTAGTTGGTAAAGTTGGCCTGCATCCATAAATTAGTGTAGTAGTTTGTCATGATTTTGACTTTTAACTAACTGCAAAGTTCCTACCATCATTCCTCATGTTTGTGGTGATAACAAATACGAAGACAATTGAACATACCTGTGAGAGCATACATATAGCATATATATTGACTATGTAAATTAATGAATAAAGAACATGATGATTTTGATTCATAATGCTTAATCTAGGCTCAAAACTAAAATGTAATTTGATCAGTAGGTCTGTTCCACTGTGATTACTAAAACTTTATTTGGAAAATTAGAGCGACCCAGTGAAACTTTGTTAAATGAATTCACAAATGAGAATAGTCGCCTCTGCTCATTTATCATCTCCATTGTTGAATTGTTTTACAGTTGAAAGAATTAACCTAGTTCGCAAAGTTCTGGTGTGCTCCATTTCTCACTTTGTGTCTGGTGATGGGAGGGGCTAAGCAGCTAAACTTGGGGGACAAGAGGGTGTGATTAGCGTGACCTCATGTAGGAATGACGCAATGGTTGGTCTTTCCATGGTGTAGTCTGTCTTATCCAGTTTGCTCGTCATTGTCCTTGCCTGTGGTGGAAACTTCATATGCATTGTAAACTCTTGCAAGTGCTGTCTGGACTACTTCACCTCTTTTTTGTCATAATTTAGTGACCTTCTTCCTCATGAATCTGCAGTGGGTTGATTTCAATGACTGCTTATGATTTGCATTTGCACCCTCTTGAAGTTATCTCTTCCCTGCTTCTCTGCATGCTTAGGGTAAATCCCAAGGCATTTGTAGCTTGCTGACCTTGTAGCGCACACAATCTCCAAGTCTGGATGAATTGAGTCACTGCCTCAGATTGACAGCTTATGTGTGACTGACTCCATTCATTCCCACCCCACTCTCTCACTCCCAGCCTGCCCTGCTCGTGCACGCTGCTGTTTGGTTGGTGTTGCCATGGCACCGCGTGGCCAGAATGAGGCTTCACATACGGCATATTGTGTTCTCTTCACAGAAAGCCGCTGAGGAGAGATCGTGGGGGCAGTGACGCAAAACATACAGTAAACGAACGCAGCCCTAAGGACTGACGCTCAAGACTCCGTCCACAGCTCTCTCTTACGCTCAAGGGGTTACGTTCTCCCGTCTACTTTCAGCAAAAGGGCATTCACAAACTTTACCACAGGGGGTGACCTTTAGTTTGGCTCTCCTCCTGCCTGCCTCTCTACAACTTAAGATTTTTTTTTTCTTGTAAAGTCTCCTTTTTAAACGCAAACATTTTTTCTGGATATAGACTGGGATTTTCCCTCATATTATGCACTTCAATGGACACCAGTGGCTCAATGGTTAGCATGCGAGCTGAGGAGCAGTCCTTTCATGTCCGCTACAGGTAGGTATCTCTCATGTGTCAACTATTGGTAGTAGAGAATATAGCCTCCTCCATTTTCTACTTTTTCTTTTCCCTTTTTGTCATTGTAGTTTTAGGTTGGATTTAATTAGAAGATGATTAAATGAGAAAAAGCTCTTTATATGCTTTTTGATTTTTTTTTTTTACATGACAAGTGATCCTTTTCCATTTAGTGCAGCCTAGCTGAGGAAATGATGGCATTATGAGTAATATGGACTTCAAAAGTGAAGTCCTGAAGTTAAATTAGAGAGTGTAGAGTGAGTGGGAGTTGCTTTTCACTGTGCGTCCTGTGAGTTTGTTGACTAAAGGCAGGTGAGTGACTGAAATAGGCATCAGCCAGCTGTCCTAACTTGTCCAGGCAAACAGCAATGGCACCAGGTGTGAGCAGCCGAACACAAGAAAAAACGTTCTAGGTAGCATCAATATTTAAGAAGCCACTGAAAAATTAATCACTGCCTGCTTTATTTTAGTGCCATAGAAGTTTTGCCACCCAACTTTTTGGGATAGAGCTTAGCGGAACTATTAACAGGGTAGTTATTCTCAATGAAGTGATTCCATTAGCGTAAATTAAAGTGTCCACTTGTGTCTGACACATCTAATAAACCTCTTTAACATTGTCTGGCTCTGTTATCTGTGGAGTGTGTACTCTGCTCCTGTAATCTCTGGTGACCAGGTCAGAAGAAAGAGCTTGTGAGAACGACAAGCAGATTATCTGTGGAAATGCTGATGCAGAGGGGTCCCGGCTGCCCTGCGCTTAATACCATGACGATACCACAGACTTTATCTCGAAAGCTTTGCTATATGTATTGCAAAAATGTATTTGTGATGTAAAATGTCCAGTGATTTGACCAGAAAAGGAGCACTACCTACTAACTGTATTTAGAATCGATGGTACACCAAGCGAGATCTTGGTCATCTTCTTTCAGTGTAGGGTCGTAGGTTAGGTCTGAGTCCATCTCTCGATGCTCAGACAGAGAAGGAGCTGCAGCTTGGAAGTTTTCCCCAGTGAAGCCTCTGTAGATGCCTCTCAAATGTTCCATGTGCTGCTGTTGTTGTAAGAGACGAAAAGCCTGCAGGTAGGCTAGTATTTGCCAGCACTAGAGTGGTGTCGTCTGTTGTTACACTGTAGTGAACAATACCTTATGCAATTGTAATTTAAGGCCTAAGACTAATGTTTTGATGAGCTTTACCAATTATTCAGAACACATGTTTGCCATCGTTCATGAAATTATAGACTAGGTGAAAGAAGGAACAGGCCTCCTTGTTGGGGCTGTTTGTTATCTCTGTCTTTTCAGTAGCATACCATAGATTGTATAGCTTGATAAGTTGCATGAATCTGCCCAGATTATCCTATGCCTTTCTTTCAGAGCTTCCAGACAAGTAAAATGGGTGGGTACAGTAGGAAAGCTTGAAGTTAATTGAATAGACTTTGCGTGAAACCAGTCCTTTCCCTGGAAAAATAATGAGTCGGGTTGCACAAAACCAAAAGTTGGCAAGGATTTAAACAATTTTTGCTGTGCACAAATGTGCCTCTTAATCTGAAATTAATCCGTCTACACGTAATCCATTTGGCCTGGCAGGCACACTTAAGTTTAAACTCATTTACAACAGCATGGCACTTACTTACTCTGTGGTCTAGAGAAGCAACACAACTTAGCCAAGCAATTTATGGTGTTGAATTTAGCCTGATATGTTTGCAATTAAGAGGAGCATGATGAACATTAGTGCTCTGTGACATTCCTGCCTCACTTGTGTGTACAGCCCACTTGTCTGGGCCATGCTGAAAGGATGTGAGACTTACCATAACAAACAAGCCCCAGTCAACTTGGGCTATTGTTCTCTAAACGTGGAAGGAAGTAGCTAAACAACATTCCCTGTTGAACGCCCTCCTTAGAAAGAGATTTTGTTCCTTGGGTGGGAGTAGATTCCAGTCAGTTGGAAGGAGGATACAGCAAGGACTTTCTATTTTTCTCCAGTTTCATCAGCTCTGCCCCTTGATGTATGCATTTCTATTTTAGTTAGTTTGGAATTACTCAGCAAGTGAGTAAGATGATTTTTCCCCTCTGGAATTCAGCCATCACACACCAGCAGACCAGAGTCTTGTTTGTGCTTGAAACCTGAGTGGGATATTGGTTGTATAAGAGGTTCGTTTCTGTTTGCTTTAGGATGGAGGCGTCCTGCCTGGAGCTGGCCTTGGAAGGTGAGCGGCTCTGTAAGGTGGGTGACTACAGAGCCGGGGTGTCCTTCTTCGAGGCCGCCATCCAGGTGGGCACGGAGGACCTGCAGGTGCTGAGTGCCATCTACAGCCAACTTGGCAATGCTTATTTCCACTTGCACGATTACGCCAAGGCCCTGGAGTTCCACCACCATGACCTCACCTTGACCAGGTTAGACACAAACGTCTTGCCCTAACTTATCTAGCTTGACTGTACTTAATTCATCCTACTCACTTACAATGTCTTACATAGGACAATTGGTGACCTGCTTGGAGAGGCCAAAGCCAGTGGAAACCTTGGCAACACGTTGAAGGTGCTGGGGCGGTTTGACGAGGCCGTGGTTTGCTGTCAGAGGCACTTGGACATAGCAAGGGACATCAGTGACAAGGTGAGGCACCAACATTCAATCTTAAATGTGAATGATGCAAAGGGCGACACTTAACTGTGTTGGTATCTTGCAGATCCTGTAGTTTTTGTGGAGTGCTAGGACTCTTTCAAATTGTGCACTGAAATTTCCTCCTGTATATGTGTTAGGTGGGTCAGGCGAGAGCGCTGTATAACTTTGGGAACGTGTACCATGCCAAGGGCAAAAGTATCTGTTGGAGTGGAGCTGAGCCTGGTGACTTCCCAGAGGAGGTCATGACTGCACTAAGGAAGGCAGCTGAGTACTATGAGTAAGTCAGTATGTGGTGCTGGTGACGATGTGTGGATTTTTCAGCAGCACTGGTATACACTAATAATAGCATACCTCAACACTAATAGTTCTACTGATATCTGTATCACCGGATTCATTTCTGTTTGACTATTTGGTTGTATCTGGATTTTTTTAGGGCAAACTTGGCTATAGTGAAGGAGCTTGGAGATCGGGCTGCCCAGGGCCGAACGTACGGAAACCTTGGCAATACACACTACTTGTTAGGAAACTTTCGCAGCGCTGTGGCATCACATGAACAGGTGCGGTATAACCCTGAAAACCCTGCGCTTATCAAAACACATTCATCAAGACTGCACACTCTAGTTTCAGTCCATAGAAAAGCTTGATAAGCATGTGACTCAGTGAAATCTGCTGTTATGGTGACTGTAAACAAAGTTCATGGGAGAAATGCTGAAATGCGTATGAATGTTTCCATTTCTTTACCCAGCGCCTGCGCATAGCCAAGGAGTTTGGTGACCGCTCAGCAGAGCGACGGGCTTACTGCAACCTGGGGAACGCCTACATCTTTCTGGGGGAATTTGAAGTGGCAGCTGAGCATTACAAGTAAGCCAACGCCATCAGATCCCAGCTGAGGCGCTCATGTCCTGTTAATGAGGTTTGCCAGTTCAACACAGCCAGTCCCATAGGGTTTAATTTAATCAGACATGGCAACCGCATCAGCTCTCAAATACCAGTTTTGCCCATTTAAAACATCTCTGGTTACCATAAAAGCACCCCAGTTGTGAAAAAAATCAACATGAGCCTTTCTGTGTCCACTGTATTAGACCGGATGCTGTACCACATTAATTATTAACCTCCACAGCAGCTTTTTTTTGAACCAGTTTGTCTGATTGTTTAACAGGAGGACTCTGCAGCTGGCAAGACAACTGAAGGATCGAGCTGTGGAGGCCCAGGCCTGCTACAGTCTGGGCAACACCTACACACTTCTGCAGGACTACGAGAGAGCCATAGACTACCACCTCAAACACCTCATCATAGCCCAGGACCTCAACGACAGGTACACACACACAGCATTACTTGAGCATATTATTTAGATCAAAACCGGGCTATAACACAGCACGCTCACTGTAGGAAGTCTTTCTGCAGATGTTTACCACAGTTTTACCACATGTAAGCCAATGTATGTGTGTTTGTTGCAGGATCGGGGAGGGCCGGGCATGTTGGAGTCTGGGGAACGCTCACACTGCACTGGGGAACCATGACCAGGCCATGCACTTTGCAGAGAAACACCTGGAGATTTCCAAAGAGGTGCGTAGAAATTAGAAATAAAATGTTGCTTCTCCAACCCAGCCCGCAGGAGACTGTCGTTTGTCATTGCCTCTGAATTCACACAAAAAAACAATATTGTAGTAAATACACATCTTTAAAATTTCTGATTGATGCATACAATGAATAGCATTTCCAGAAGATGTTAAAAGTGTATGCATGTTCATTTACATCCATATGTATATTAGGATGTGCAGGGTTTCACTTATCAGTGGCAAAGCTGTATTTGCAGTAAATTCCACAAAGCAGACAAAGAAACCCTTTAGTGCAAAGGTCAACCTCTGTGCGGTATGTTCTTTTATTCCAGACTGGAGACAGGAGCGGGGAGCTGACTGCTCGTATGAACGTGTCTGACCTCCAGATGGTCCTGGGCCTGAGCTACAGCACAAACAACTCCACGCTGTCAGAGAACAAGGAGATCGACTACAACCTGCATGGTACAGAAAGCTGTAGAATCACACGCCCTACAACTCCGAAACAGAGAATATTAGGAGTGTTTTGACAGTGAGGTATGTATTCCAGGTATTAATGGTGGCTGTGTGTTTCAGGAGCAAGACCCAGGATGAGCCGGAGACACAGCATGGAGAACCTGGAGCTGATGAAACTCACTCCAGACAAAATGAATGTAAGAGCTGCTCTCATTGCACATTAAGTTCACATTCCACTCATAAACACGATGCTCCCACAGTGCTTCATAAGGCCTCGCTCCTAAACCAGATTTTTCCAGTGTTTACGACCTTAATTAGAACACTTATCTTCTCCTTATTTGGAATTTTTTCCCATCAACTCCTTCCCCCCATGTTTCCATTCTGTGGCATGTTAACATGGCCATTCCTGTGCTTCATAGGGTCAGAAGTGGAACAGTGACATCCTGACCAAACAGTCCAAGCCCTCCCTGACTAAGAGCTCCTCCAAGCTTTTCTTTGTCAGCCGTCTGCGTGGGAAGAAGCACAAGGCTGGTGGGTCCAGTAAGGTCCTGCAGGACACCAGCAACACCCTGGACACCAGTCAGACCGCAGCACAGGGCCCACAGAAGGTACACAGCACAGCCAGCCTTGAACTGATACCACACACTCAGTGCTGATCATGTATTTTTTGTGATGCTTATCTCCTAATTATCCATTCTCTCTCTTCATTTTGGTGTGTTCCTCCTCCATTAGCGGGTTAGTCCCGACATGCTCGGAGACGAGGGCTTCTTTGACCTGCTCAGCCGTTTCCAGAGCAACCGTATGGATGATCAACGCTGTTCAATACAAGATAAGGGCAGCAGACTGTCACTTAACAGCGGCTCGGAGACGCCTCCCAGAGCCATCAGGAAATGTAAGCCCAAACATAAAATTCATTCTATCCCACAGCAAAACTTCATTTTCGTTCTTGCATAAAATTCCTTTTCTGACCTTCACTGTCTCGCCGTAGCTGTGTCAGAGTCTGCAAACGTCTCGGGTGCCCAAGGCCGGCGGTTAGACGAGTCGGCGGCGGCAGGGGGAAGCCTGCCCGGCCTCAGGCTCAATCAGCACAGCAGCCAGGCGGTGCTCAGCCACCTGATGGCCAACGCAGACAACGCAGAGCCCGACGACGACTTCTTCGATATGCTCGTGAAGTGCCAGGTGGGTGGTACCTGCCTCAACGAATGAATACATTAGGGCAGTGTTTTCTGTAAGGTTGTCTGTAGTTTGTGGGGTTTGGGGTAAATTTGTTTATGAAACCTCGGCTCATTCCAAGATCAGTTACTTTGGCTGTTTGGCTCTTATATGAATATTTACATCACAATATACAATGTGCTGTTAATTATAGTTTCGTTTTTCATTTTATTTATATTTTTCTGGCTGTGGAGGACAATTTTCAAGCTGAATGAATGTAAAGGAAACACAGGGTTAGAGAATATATTCTCAAACAAATGACTTGAAACTAAGACGTGAGACTTTTCGTCCAGGGCAGGAAATGTATTGTTAGTCCTGCCCTCCTCCCCCTCATTTAGTCACGTTCCTGCAGCATTATTTGTCACGTATTTCTCAATCATCTGTAAAACCACCACCTAGGTTGATGTCGAAAAAAGATGATTGCACCTGTTTTTGAGCAGATCTTGTCTGTCACACATTTAGCTTTTACATCTTGTTTTATTTGTTCCTAGTTTCTGACGTTGTTTTGACTGCAC
>OMLF01018460.1:6381-17249 GCA_900302615.1 Holocentrus rufus
GCCTCCCTGAAAACATACTCAAATGCACACATGTGAGCACATACACACACATAGCCCACCTCCCAAATATAAATGCTCATTTGCCCCCCATTGCTTGATGTAATTTCTGTCGACTTGTGTGCCAAACCACGCCAACTCCCCCCCCTCGCCTCCTCCTCCACCACCACCGCCGACACAACCACCACTCTCACCCACTCCCTGTTGTACCTGTTACTGCCTCACATCAGCTCGCTCCCACTCAGCCTCTACAGCAGGGACACTTGCAGCACAGAGGGGGAGATGAGAGAAAAAAAGGGGAATGGAAGGAGCCGACATACAGTCAGAGCTTTATTTACCATAGCAACAAAAGGGCAGACAGACAGAAAGACAGATGTAAAGAAAAAGACTGAAAGAAAGACCTGAAAAGCTTGCCAGCAGTTAATAATGCATGGTCTTAAATGACTTGCTTATGGGGAAGCAGAGGTTCTATCTGTGTGAACTAAAACTCATGTCAGCTCCAGACACAGTGTATGTTCAATGCTAGATACTCTGTTCATCAAGCTTTTTATTTGCTCACCGTGGTTAACTGAATGCCCACAATGTGTCAGGCTTTCTTTTACATTTTTCTCCACTTCTTTTGAACAGCTATGATTGAATTACATACTACATTAGCACTATAGAGCAAGAGGTACAGTTTATATAACTTAATAAAGGTGTATCCAGGGGGCAGAGATAGTGCTTAGCCAGCTAATCAGTGGTAATTCTATAAGTTCAGGTCCTTTAATTGGCTAATTTGCATTTTGAGAATTAATCAAATTGATTATTTAATTACAGCACAATGCATCTTCTTCTCTGCGCTTGTGTCTGTTAGCAAGTCACACACACACACACACACACACACACACACACACATTAAAATATACATGCACGTACACACAAACAGCCTTGTGTTCACATTAACAAAGGTTAACCCTTGAGGAGGTGGGTATGACTGTTGGTGATAGATGTAGAGGAGGGGACTCATTGCACAAGGTTAAATGGGACTCATGACAATGTGCAGTCTGTAACAGTGCAGATAGCACAGGGAGGGCCGTGCACAACTACAGGGCGCTGTGAGCCTCAAGGACCCCTGAGCATTGGTCATAAGCATTAGGCTTTGATAAATTATAATGGCTTGTGCTAATATTGGCTTGTGATAGACAAAGGTTAGCTCGCTCATCTGCATGTATATCCAAGTATATCATTTGCCTCAGAATCATTTTTGCCTCATTTTAACAAGTCGTCACAAACACATTCATTCGAGGGTCAAAGTATATGACATTCATTAGCTTATAAGGGTGGCCTCACTTTCTAAGATGGCGATTATTTCTAATTATAACACCACGCCTAGCTTGGCGGTAGAAAGGCTTGGAGCGTAAGGAATGAAATGCAGCCCTAATTAGCTGAAGGCTAAAGTTATCTTGTGCATTAAAGGTGCACTATGCCAGACTGAGGGTTGATTCAAATAAGGACTAGAATTAGACTGAATTTAGACTGAATTGACAAAAAACGTGGAATAAGTACATAATTAATCAGAGTCAAAGCTATGATGAGAACAATAGACAATTATCTTTTTTTTTTTGGTCTGTTAAGTCTAAAAGGTCCTCATCATCAGTCAAATAATAAAAACCACATATACTCAATCATCACATTTAGTGCTCATTATTATTATTATTTTATTTATCTATTTATTTTGTCAGTTGAATCTGAAGGGTTTTCACTTTAATTCAACATAGTGTACCTTTAAAAGAGAAAATAAATAAATAATCCTAATTTATATAACATGCGACCAAATAGAAGGGAGAAGGTGGATTGCTAATGATGTACCAGACATGACTAAGATGCCATGGGTTTGCCCGCATGCGCTATAAGGGAGTGTGGAGGTTTGCCATGACTGATTGTGCATTATGGCAGGAGAAAGCCCATGGGTGGCCCATAGGCAGAATCTGGCGCCTGTCTACTTGGAGGTCAGCTTTAAACCGATGAGCAAAATGCTAGTCAGCCACCCGTGGCTGCAGCTTCTGGGCCATCTAATCTAATCTGGACTTTTCCACTGGCCTGCCTCCATATCTATGCTCACTGGGTAAGTGTTGGCATATTATAGGACACATTATTATTATAATCTCTAGGTGTGTCCATATGCAAGGACTTAAGTGCAGATGGATGGAAAGGACAGATGTAATACTGCTGATATCATTACTTTCAAATCCCTCTTAACACCCTGGGAAATGGGGAAGGGATGGGCACTTGAAGCGTTCCTGTCATACACTTTATTTTACATATCACTCTTGGTTCATTGTGGTTTTGGGAATAATAGTTTATATCAGTAATACTACATGACTGGTAAAAAAAAAAAAAAAAACTACTGCAAGTGATACTTCATTTTTACCAACAAGCTATCAACAAGCAATAATCTAAGCTTACTTTTCTGTAATCCTAATGGAGCTATACCGTTTTAGCTGGCTATTACATTAACTTACAAAAAAAAAAAAAAAAAATTCTCAGTTATGGGACGGCTATAAAGCTTTGGACAAGCTGCACCTGCATGATGAAGAATGTGTACTGTGGGCACAAGTCCAAGCTGTTTTTTATTTTTATTTATTTTTTTTTAGGTTATCACTTGGGGACATTAAAATGGTTCAGTACGCCATTCTACCCTCATCTGCATTTTTTGTCTCCAACTGCACCTGTGTTACCCACTAGAGATACATTGTTTCCTCCGTCTTTACTCTCACCCTTCACTCTGGATTTAAAAATGCCATCTGTGTATTCAGCTCACGTCGAGGTTTCAAGGTTTTAACGAATACTCAGCCTAAGAGAAAAGAGGCTGACACCCTTATTTGTCTCAATCAATATATCAATGACATGCAGGGTAATTTATCGCCAAAGCAAGAGGGTAGATAAAATAAAATAGTGACAAAAATACATTTTAATTGAGGCACTGCCAGAAGTAAAGGGTTTACCTCTACTGCCAATCCCCAGTTATGCATAAAAGATGATCTGAAATGAAATCTTTATCAAAAGAGCCACAAGGTTCTCCTTACAAGGTGTTTTCAAATAAGCGGGCGTTATTATCGTATCTCCATGGGGAAATATGCATTTACAGCTTGGAGAGTGAGAGGCAATAGGGTAACTGTTAACAATGTTTTCCCTAGTTATGCTGCATAATTGCATGCGTCTGTTATTGCACCTTTCTATTGCTGCTAATACAGGGAGAGCCTATTAAGCAGTGTGCTAATGTGAACAGTAGCCTGCAGTTCAGTGGGTGCACTGTTTAAAAAGAGATGCATGAGGATCACTGTAATGAGCACTGGGCCACAGAAGCAGGGCTACACCCAAAGCAGGCATGTTCAAGCTCTGGAAAATAAGACTGAACTTTCCGTGTTAGTCTCCAAATATATGTGGTGTTGTTGGTGCTTTATTAAGCTTATAATGGAATTTGATCATTATTTGCTTACTACAAAGAAGTACCATAATACTATGACAACTTAGAGAGGAATATTATATAAACATCACAGCAATATGATAAACAATAAATAATATGTATTAGCAAAAGCCCATGCTGCACAGTATATAATATCCAATACAATTATGGTCATACCATAAGAGATTAAAAAATACCATAGAGTACAATAAAGTCTACAGACACATAAGCCCCTATTGCAATATTATGCAAATGTTATAGTGATTTCTGGATGAGAATGTGGGTCACGAAGGATCAACTAATCCCAGGGTTTATATGTATAGATTTTTTTTTGTTTTTAATTTTATTTCTGTTTACTCGTTTGTTTGTTTTCGCTGTCAGTGCAACTAATGCCTGCATGCCAATCTGGAGATGCAGCTGCAGCCAACACAGACAGTCCACAGTGGATTACTCTCCTCACGCGCTGATAATGACCATTGACTTGCTTTGGCCGTGAACGCGCGCTTTACGAGGCTTGGTCATCCTCTGTACCGTGAATGGTCGCTCCCTGGGTGCCGCTGCGCGCAGCCTTTACCAGTCGCCCGCCGCTCACGTTCAGAGCATGCCTGCCCGCCCGCCTGCTGTTTCTCCCGTCGGAAGAGAATTACGGAAGACGTGCGATTGCGCAAAGCTGCGTCTGTTCGGTTTGGGTCCATCTTTCCTGTAAAAACTGTTCCGTATAAACGGCCAGCGCGGAATGGATTGCTCCGTTTGAATTGTCAGTTCGTTGAGATGCTATACTGTGGGCTTATAGCCTATCATCTCCACCAGCTCACCCCCTGTCCTCTAATCTCATTCTGCGTATATTTAAGTGGTGGCTTGTCAAGAAAGACACATTTGCAGGGGTGAAGGAAAAAGTCTCAAATAAGCAAGTGTCAACTAGTTTTGGACCGTTCGATTGGAGGGGAGGAAAAGTTCAAGCTGAAGAAGGAGGATTATGCAGTGAGTGTCGCACATAGCTGTAAACAGGTACGTGATTTTTTTTTCTTCTTGTTTTTCATAGCTCCCCATGGAAACGATGCTTACGCGACCCTGTTGTTTACACGCCAGCTTCTGTAACCACAAACAACACATGTGTGCGCAACCCGATCCTGTCGCAAGTAGGACGGGGGGCAGCGTTGAGCGATGACATTGAAGTGTCTTTTTTTGTGAATAGTGTTTATAGTCCTCGTGTGATCCTGCTGTTGTCTGGGATTAATCGTTTAGGGATGCATTCGTGCGTCTGTAGTGTCACTTCAATGGCCGTTGTCCAGCTGTCTGGACGACAGCCTACTTACTGGCAGGAGTGACCTTATGAATCATGATGGAGTTTGTGTTTTGAGAGCTTGTGTTAAGCACATCTGCACGGCATACCAACACATGCATCTTCATAGTACCACTGTAATCTCATGTGTCTTATACTGGCTTCAGACCTTCTCTTTCTTCACGTGGCGAGAGCAGTATATGGGACCTGTCTTGAGGAGGCGAGGGGCTCAGCTAACCATTAGTTCCAATCCGACGCGTACGGCTACCGCAGCGCCATCAACGGCGTCCCTGCGTGCGGGGGGAAAGTGCGTGTGTCCCTCGCGTGCCCGCGGGGGCTCACGAAGCACTTCCGTCGCTTCACCACGGTAAACACAGTTACCTCTGTGCTCTCTGGGCTGCTTGACCTGCCTCTACCGCTCACCTCCCCCTGTCAGGACGGCCACAACTCTGCGTCGCCGCGGTGCGTCCACCCGGTCACGCTGCCGCCGCGCATCCCTAGCTGCCTGGCGTTGTGGACGAGTCAGGACGGATTTCATGAGCTGATCTGTTAAAAAAGCAACGACTGCTACATCACACTTTATCCTGTATTTGCATTCATAAATATTTCATCCTTTTGCTTACATAGGCGATATATTAGAGAAATAATGCTTAGCTGGATTATGCTTTGGACAGGGCCGAATCCAGAGGGCCTGTTGTGTGCTGTGCTGAATTTAAAATTTTCCCTCAGTGACTGCCATGGTCTGTGACTTGGTGACAGAAAGAGGCTGAAGCCTCAGCACAGCTGGCTCCCCTCAAGCTGCAGTGTGAACCATAACATGGCAGGACGCTGTTCTTGCAGGAATGAATATTCACTGGGCATTAGTGCGACTTTTACTTAATGATTTCATACCATATGTGTGAATTAGGTGGAAGATAACATAAATGTATCCTGTCTGAAAACTTTGGCAAGTCGGTTTTCTATCAGCCAGAGTGTGTTAGGATAAGCCAATCACAGGGCCTGCACACCAGCTGTAGATACCAAGGCCTCGGCAACAGCCAGCACCATCTAACACACACACACACACAGATCTTGAAGTCGAGGCACCCTGCTGAGCTTCACACTTCTAATCTAACCGGTTCTCTTTTTCTCAGTGGCTCTTTCCTCCTCCATCTTTAGCTCTCCTCAAGCCTGACTGTTTTCTGGCATGTGTGTGATCGCTGCCTCGGTTTGATCTCGCTTGCTCTCGATCCCTCCACCTCCAGTGCTTGACGAGAGCCGATGAATAAGTGAGAAGGCAAAGGCCTCAACTGGACCAGGACGGATCATTACTGGGCACATTGATATGTATGTGTGTGCACACTTGTGTATTCAGTCCTTATTTATCTACACACACTCACACATTCGCTCAGGAATGGCCATGTTGCCCTATAGTGTCCAGGTTAATGCTTACAGTATGTCCTCCATCATCCTTTTACCTGCCAGC
Organism: Holocentrus rufus; assembly: GCA_900302615.1. Classification (NCBI taxonomy): domain Eukaryota; kingdom Metazoa; phylum Chordata; class Actinopteri; order Holocentriformes; family Holocentridae; genus Holocentrus; species Holocentrus rufus. Next base: position 12,571 of record OMLF01018460.1, read on the forward strand.
CACAACATTTCAAATAAACACCCACACACTGCACTCTTGAATAGTGGGTGAAAGTTTTAAATAAAATACCAAAAACATTAAATACATTTTTATCAGAGTGCAGTGTGTGAGTCTATTTTGCAAAAAGCTTTGACTTCTTGGGTTTCCATTGACACCTGCGCAGAGATAAGGATAGGTGTGTGAAGGACTTGCCTCACACCTGCCAGGCATAATCATTATGGGCAATGTGTTGCGTGTGTGTGTGTGTGTGTGTGTGTGTGTGTGTGTATGCATGTGTGTGCTTTCATGCATGTGTCTGCCCACATATGTGTGGTCAGTCCCGGTTTAACGTGTTAATAGGAGCTCACAGCGGACAGCAGCAGGGCGCGTCAGCCGCAATCTCCACACAAGCCCTCAGGCTGTCCCAGTTGGCATGGGCACGCAATGCCATGCCATGCATACACACACACACACACACACACACACACACACACACACACACATATACAAAGCGAGTTTAGGCCTGAGAGGTTTAGACTCGACACAGGGGTCTGAGCACTACAAGCTCTCTGTGAGTCCCTGTCCTTGCTGGACCTTCACAACTATTCAACAAGATTAAGTCTCTGCTGTTACCATGGAGACATAGATTGACTTTTACTCACGCAAATTTCCGTGAGCATACGATACATTCGTTCGTTAACTCACGTGTGAGTATGATTTGAATCTCGCTCTGTTGGTTTACCTCCCTCTGCCTCTCTCCCTCTGCCTCTTTATCTGGGTTACGTATTTATACATACATTTTACTGAAACACCTGTGAGGCCTGGAGAGCGGAGCATCAATCTTCATTAGACTGAAATGAGGCTGGCCCTGTTGAGTAAATGACTATCATCGTGCGCATGTCTGTGTGTGTCTGTGCATGTATGTTTGCATGTGTGTGTGTGTGTGCATGCACGTGTGCTTGTGTTGAGCCCTGTGGCCCGCTCTGACCCGGCTGACAGATGACTGCGGTGATTTCCAGGCTTCAGCAGATTAGGGGATTAAAGACCGAAGGCTTCACACAATAACCCTAATGCACACACACTCACACTCGCATAAACACACACATCCACACGTACACAAACACACACCAGGGGCCATGGGCTGTGCAGAGGGCAGTGGTGTCCACTGTGACCCCTCTGCTGTGTGTTGCCCTGCACTGTGCAGATAGGACTGTCCACATTCACACTGGCAAGCAGAGGGAAAACAGCATTAGAAAACCTCTGGGGCCCAATTTCACTAATACCATTTTCACACTACAGACGTGACCCGTATCGGTGCTGAGATACGTTAATACATTTTGTCCTTCCCAACCAATTCTAGACCCACTCAGTGTTAGATAATGAACCGGCAGAGTGGGCTGTAGGTTGGTGGCACTGGACCAGTGCAATTTGGTGACGATTTAGAGCCAAAGCCTCCTTGGAAGAACAAAATGGGTTGATTGTGTTTATTGTTTGAAATCGTGATCAATTCTGAACACTGATATCCCAGAAATACCTGAATAGGTGAAGTGGCGCCTTGCATGGAGTCTTTGTATCATTTCACGCATTCATTTGTAGCGTTTTGTTCAGTTTACTGGTTTTCACATTTTTCAACTGCCTGCGCACGTTAACAAGGTGCGAAACATTGAGCACTGCTGCCACACTGACAATGCAACCATAGCAACGTTCTCAAGTTTTCAAGTAAATTGTATCCATCAGATTTACTCCCAGGGACGCGTTTTGAATTGTTTTCATGTAGATGTGCAAGAGAGGATAAATCAAACAAGCATTCCTCGTAGGTCCGTGCACCTGCAGCAGAAAACCCTCATTGTTTTTTAAAAAGCCATTTCCCACAACCAAGTCGTAGGTGGGTACAGAGGTAACCGGAGGTGAGGACTTGATTGTTATTTTATCAGCTGAAAGCCTTTTTCGAAATACTGCAAACACTGCTATTGCACATGAGACCTCGGTGCCTCGTGAGTTGGGATACTAAATGTGTGACAGGGCAGATAACAATGTAAATAGGACCCACCTCTGGTCTCTACTGGTCAACAAAGCACGCCGACCTTTGGAGGGAGGAGAGATGGCTGTAAATGATGGTCTTTGTGACAGAAACACGTAGAGGTCAAGATATTGTACGCAGTGGTTACTGTCATTACCAGGGCTTGAGGGTAAACAGAAAACGCTGAGCTTGGTGGCAGCACTCTGTTATGGTCCTCCTCTTCCAGCTATCTGAAAAGCTCTTAGCTTTCATAAATACACAACAATGTAATCAACTGCGAATCCTTCATGCATAAATCCTCATGCAAATATCGCAGAAAATGCTTCATAAATTTCAAGTGAGATTCTTGGAAATTCTTCTGTCCACACTGTAAATAACAATAATAATAATCAAGTTTACATTTCTAAAACAATGCAAAATGTTTTATTGCTAACTCTGACTTATGAAATAGCAGAGATAAAAGAGTCACTGATGAATGTGGGACAAAAAAATACACATGCATCTGGAGGGGACAAAACGAATGGTGGGCACCTTGGTTTCATTGCCACCAATCTGCCCTGATTTTGTCTCCTCCAGTCGTTTTTTTTTTTTGGTGGCATCGTGAGATAGAACAGTGTCAGAAAGGCTTTGATGTGCATTGAACAACTCTTTTTCTCCCCTCGTCTCCACCGCGTCTATCCAGTCGTGCTGCGCCTCCCATCCCCTCCACATTTCCCCGCTCTGGCTGTCTGGTCCTCAATTCAATCCATTCATGCTCCATTGTCCTTTCTGCTACTATTCTCCTTTTATCATTGAACTGTGGTCCTGCGGAGGAGTGTGCAGAGCCACGGGTCTGGATGACATGGAATGATTCTCCAAGAGAGCAAAATCAGTTGCTGGTCAACTGGAGCAAATTGCATTAATGGAAGTAATTAATTAATTGCAGGGAGGTCGTCTGATTTCGGCGGATTCTAATGATGTTGTTGATTTTGTTTAAATTAGCATAAAATCTGAAAGCCGTGGGTTCACTAACTTCCCATCCATACCGCGTTCTGCTTCTGACCTTTTGGCGTACCGTGTGTGTGTGTACAGTATTTTAAAATGCCTTTATGTCGCATAGACCATTCGCATGCTGTGCCACATATACAGTGGCTTGTGTGTGTGTATGTGTGTGTGCGCGCGGCTTGTGACATCCGGCATTAGCTGTGCTTTAGAATACGTGACGCTGTAGGGAGCAGCCTTCATCTTGGATTACCATGCCCATGGATCCTGTGGGTTTTTGTGTTGGAAGCGATGGCAGAGTGGGACGATATTCACTACATCTGTCTGACAGCTGACCAACTGGTTTTACCTCATCCCCCTCTCACACACACAGTGCATGTTTATGGGCCATTGTCATGAGTACAATTTTGCAATTAATTGACCTGTCTGGTTAAACTTAGGCGAAGTGAAAAAAAATATGATAATACTGAGAATAAAATAAACACAAAGATGTGGCTGTTTTGCATATTCGCTAATACACACCGCTTTTTTAGCGTATGCACGTGCACACGTGTACACACAGGCGCACACACATGCACAAACACACACACGCTCTTCCAATCAGAAATTACAGTAGCTTTGCCATTTACCCTAACTCCTTTTCTGTGATTTGTGGGTTCATTCAATTCCATGCCTTTCACAGCCAGTGGAATAAGCACAAACCTTCTGTGGCAGCCAATGAATTCTAGAAATTTAGTGTACCTTGTATCCCTCTATTACATATCCCTCTCTCGTGCTCTCTCTCTCTCACTCCCTCTAAGCAGACATGCCTAGTTACAGTCTAAAATGGCCTTGTGGAGGAGGACGGGAGTTAAGATGGCATCCCCAGAGACTTTTCAGAGAAGTAATTTAATAAACTGTGATATTTTTCCACTCCACGAGGGAAGGGGAATAAGCTCAGAAAAGTAATGAAACTCAGCTGTTGAATTTTTAATATTAAAGAATCAATTTCCTGTACTTGAACATAACTAAGGATGGCTTTTTTATCCCGGGTTGCAAGATGCATTGACTTCCGGCTAACATCGTGTTCCCAGTGAAATCGCAGCGGGAGGGGTGAAAAGGTTTGATCAACCCATTTGTTCGTCTTACGGCTCCCTCCTGCCCTCCAAAAAAGCCCCACTGCCGCACGGAAATCTTCTGGGCTGCTTCGTCCGCAGTCGCTGTTGAGCAAGCCGAGTCTCTATTCCACAAAGACAGATGCGTGTGTACGTTTGATTGATCTCTGGATTGGACGCAGATATTTGATAATTAGCTCTGTTTCCCGCTATTCAAGCTCCTGTCAAGGCTGTTTGGGTGTTTGTTTACTGCAGATATGCAATGACACTCCTTTTACCCTGACTCCATTGCTACGTGTGGCAGAGAAGAGAGAGCGAGCGAGCGGGAGACAGAGAGAGAGAGAGAGAGTGAGAGAGAGGTCAGGTGATGATTTATGACCGCGATGCTGCATTCCAGCACAGGATGATTAATCTCTTCTGGGAACACTTCACGAGTACAAGTTTAACCTACCTCGGCCTTGCACACGCATGCACGCACGCGCACACGCACACACAGCCGCGCTCGAGCTCGCACGCACGCGCGCGCACACGGCACGCCTGACAAGCAGGACATAAACACAGGGGCAGAGTGCATGTGGGTGCTTCTGTATGCGATTCGTGTGCAG
>OMLF01018464.1:0-15147 GCA_900302615.1 Holocentrus rufus
GAGTTGCTTTCTACCTTAGGAGAAACTTCCAGCCTGTGAAGGAAATAGGGCACAAGTAGTCCTCTTAGTTAATGATGTGCCAGTTGACCAATAGGGAGAATCTTTCTTACACAAACAGAAAAAGAGCACCAAAATATTTGTTGATATTCCAGAGCAAGGTAGGACATTTTTCTGTCAGCCACAAAACTGAAATGCTTGACTAGCTTCAGACATTTAAAGTCAGTGACATAAAATTGGCCAAAAAATAGAATTATGGAAACAAAAACATAGATTCAGTCAAAAAAGCAAAACAAATTTGCAAAATAATCAAGCAAAAGAAGAACACAATGCAGTGTAGCATTTTGCCATTCAGGATTTGATCATCTGCACGGGCAGCTATTCTGTTGGGTGAGCTCATACAAATATGAAATGACTTTCCCATCATTTTGTAAGCATGTGTTTCTACACCACAATGACACTGCATCTCTAATTGAGAAAGACAGACAAACACTTAAGTGATGAAAATGGAACTGCTGAACTGCTATTTGGAGAGTGCTGTGGGAAATATGAGATGATACAACATGGTGGTAAAATGGGAAAAAGGATGAACCCAATCAGTTCCATTTCAAATGAGCAGGGGGCAGCAGAAACACTGAACTCAAGACACCCAACTGAATACAGGCCTCACAGGGAAGAAGATGCCTAATGTGCCTTAATTGGAAGGTACACTGCTCAAACACCCTGGGATCCAGAGGCAGGACTGTAATGACCCTCACTCACCTTGGCTTGCTGTGGGAATCACTGGAGCCAAACCAGCCTCTGAGTCTCCCTTCAGACGTCGAACCACCCTGGTTCAGGTCTGACTTAGTAGGGAGAGAATCACTTCTCCCTCCAGAGAATAACGTCTTTCTTAGCTTCCTCCCTTTGTCAGATGAATCAGCAGCAGCGGACGGTATTGGAACTGTTGGCTGCACGGGGGGACCCCCTATCCGACTGGGATGAATTGAGGGACCTGATGGCTCAACTTCCTTTTCTTCCTCCTTTTCCTCTTTTTTCATCTTGTCAAAGGACCAGCGTCGGCTTTCACCAGGGGAACCTTTGTCGTCACTTCGCTTGGTGAGGTTCTGCAGGGAGCGAGAGAGCGGCGAGCATTTCTCTAGCAATACCAACTTGGACGGGATGGCCCCTGAGCTCTTGGGAGTTGATGGCTCAGAGTCATAGACGTGGCTTCCATTGATACACAACGAAGATTTCGACTGAGTCATGGATTGGCCCTTCACGGACTCCACTGCGAAATACGTTCGAGGAAAGGCGGTTGTGATTTTGGTAGCTTCATCGCTGAAGGCTCGCTTGTGGGTCAGAACCTTTGTGGTGTGCTGGCTGGTAAGCACTGTTGGAAGGTAAGAACTGGGTTACAAGAATCAAGACGAGATGCTCTAAACACACAAATCGGAACATAGATAAATCTAAGAAATACAATTACGAGTATAAAATATGTAGGGAAAGCTGGTCTACAGCAGATAGTGAGATGATCCTCAATTCCTTGCTAATTTTATGTCTTAAGAAGTAGGTTGTACTTGAGTACAGTAGAAATAATAGCCATTCACAGGCCACACCAACAGTCACCAGCCTGTATATCGCTCACATGAAAAAAGATGTGAAAGCCTACCTTTTTTAGCTAAGTCAGTTTCTCCGTACATGGTGTCCACTCTCACTTTGCTACTGTAGATGGGAGAGCTGGGAGGGTCTGCTAGCAGGTCAAGGCTAGGCGGAGGGCCGGGGTTATCACTAGCCATAGAAGACATACTGCTCTCTGAAGCTAGCGAGGAGCACGACCTGGTGTCAGATGACTTGCGTAGCTTCCCCTTGAAGAAATCTTTCATCTTACTTCTCTTCTCTTCTGGCATATCTCCTGATTCCAGGCCCCCTCCGCCGTCCTCTCCATAAGGCTGCCCCATGGATCCCGACAAAGCTGCGTAGCGGCCTGGCACAATGGCTGAGGAAGACTCCACGTCGCCCCTCTTCCTCCCTGTGACGCGATCCTTGAGCTTGCCAAAGGCAGAGCGTGGCTTGTCCTTCATGGTGAGGTCAAACATACTGGCTGTCATGTTGTTGCGAGTGAATTGCACTGTCACCTGCAGCGCACCACGCTCCTTCTCCTTCCTTCCGACCTTAGAGTTGAGCTTAAGCCATCTGCACCAAAAAAAGAAGGGGGACAGTCAGGATCCATACGAAGACAAAACTCAATTTTGTAGCTCAGAAGAGAAGTTATATGTATTATCTGGTGATTCACTGACATAGGGAGAAAATAAAAAACAAACCAAAAACACTGATTTCCTCTTGGCAATACCTTCTTAGCATTACATAACTTGGAAATACTGCAAGGGGGATGGTGCTTGAAATCTCACCACTGTGTTGGACAACAAACTATTTTATGGTTTTCTAAGCAGGAAATCATAACCTAAATTCCTGACAGTCCAACACCTGTGTGTATGAACTGTGTGTGACAAGGACGTTCCAAGGAGTCGACCTATGAAATCCTCCCACTGCTCCCGCCTCCTAAGCCCTTTCTGAGTGGACCAGAGAAAATGTTGTGGAGCCAAAACAAACAGCAGGCATTCGATGTGAGTTTCACCGAGTATAGAGAGCGGAGAAAGGGCGGAGAACCCACAATTAAAGCCAGATGTGAGGTATTGCTTTACTGTATTCTGCTGTCTGAATTCTCTCCATTCTGTTGGTGGTGGTAATGCTTCACATGTTATTGATGAGTCCTATCACTCCACCTGTGACATTACTGAGATTTAGAATGAGACAAATTACATAAGACCTGGACACAGATGTTTGGGGGGAATTTGCAGTAAAACATATTCATCAGAACAACCTGGAGCTCAGTCAAATTATTTGTTTGAATCTAGATTTCCTCATTTTGAGTCTGTTATTTCATTAGCTGTAAGAGCAATCCTTGACACTCAATGAGCTAAGTGAGAAGCGTATTACTATAATGACTCATTTGAAATATCATGAAGTTTCCTTTGTAATTATCTCAGCAGGGTGGTATCCATGTGAATTGTATTTTTTTCTATGATATCAAACATAACAGTAAAACATTTGCAATTTTTTTTTTTTTTTTACCTTGGCAGGATACTGTCATAACTATGTTTATTAAGCTAAAATTACAGACAAGATAGAACACATTTATTGGGAAACTTTAAGATTTGATATATAAATTGAGTATAACAAAAATTGCATATACAGAAATATATTTACAACAGCCCCAATTTTCTGTACTCAAAAGGTGGGCATTTCCTATATACGTATTTTGGAGTTTATTTTGGAACAGTAGATGTAAATGAAAATTAGTAATATCATTGTTATGTATTAGTATTATTACATAAGATTACAAATTGATTGATTGGTGTTTGTCGCTATAAACAAAATAGGCATGCAGCTGCAAGTCTCCTGCAAAGTTATTATTTATGGGAACAGGAAGAAATATAAATGCACATCAAAGTCAAAGCTTCTACTGTAAAAGCCGATTTGGAAAAAAGCCCCAACAGGCTATAAATGCAGTGTGCATTATAGGTCTAATGTAGTGATGAGTAGTGGAAAATCATGTTTCAGCATCCACCAGGACAAGGAGTGTTTCCTCTGTTCCGGTGGAGGATATATGCTTTTAAATACTGCAGTATTTCTCCTAGACTAAAAACGATCACCTGTATTAAGGTAACATCCTCACAATAACTGTCACGAACAAGACCCGATCTAATGGGGGGCAAGGAAGGATAGGCCTACTGCTTACTGTAAACAGTTCTCTATGATGAAAGGAGCAGATTAGTATTGTAGTTACAAACATCAGTTATTATTGGGAGCACAAGTTAGCTAACTGGCAAACTTGACAGGCAAAGTAGGATCTCTAATCAAAATATAAACTAAATAAATATATATTGTAAATAGCTATGACTTTACTTTCCTTTCATTCACATGTGACCATGGTATTCATGATCTTGAAAGGTCAACAGGTTAGCTAACTAGTTTACCTTGACAGCTATAAGCTTGTATGACTAGATGTTTACAGATGATAAAAGGAGTAAACCTGATTTTTCTACTATTTTTCACAAGGCCACATAATAAAATGAGGTCCATAAGAACAGTGTGACCTCTTGGTGCTTCTCAGAGGCTGCAAAGGTCACAGAAATTATTTATCAACTGTGACCAATCTTTTACCTAATTTGTTCTTAAGCAAAGAGAACAGTCCATGAAACGACATGATGTTCTACGCACGTTCTGAACAAGGAAAGGAAAGTCTAAACAAGGAGATCTTATTATGTTCAAGTGAGCTTTTGAGACAGGACAGGACTCCCATTTTTATTAGCCTAATTTGGTGAACTGAGCTGACCATTTACCTGATTGTATAAGGACAACAGTATGAGTTTGCTTAGTTTCATTAAAGCTACTCTATGGTCTCTATCTGACCCCTGAATGACTCTGTGTGTGTGGGAGGGAGAGAGAGAGAGTGAGTGAGTGAATGAATGAGTGAGTGAGTGTATGAGAGAGTGAAAGGGAGAGAGACATTATTCACATACTAGTGTGACCAAAACCACAAAGTGAACACTAAACTACACATTTTCTACATACTATAGCTCATTATCAGGGACATGTGATTACTATACATTAATCTACCATACTGTATATCACCATGTATTGTAAAGGGCAAGGACCTCGTGGTTTTCATTTTGAACAAGATATGGAAGAATTTTAACCTCAGATGACCCTCCGCCCCTAATTTTTCATGATCCCCCACTTCCCTTAGATGTCCAAAAACAGAATCTACATGGCCAAACTGTTGCAGCGATAACAACCCTGCAGAAGCATGTGTGAGCCGGGACATCAAGCAAGAGTTTATATCTGGCTTTGGCCAGACAGGAAACACTTATTATAAAGCTAATTTGCACTTTTCCACATGCCACAACTAGATATGCAGGCAAATATTTTGGAAGGCCATTTACTAGTTAAACAGTGGCCTAATTTGGCGACAAGTTGTCTTTTTCTTCTTTTGTTCTACGGTTGAGTACAGAAAAATGAATCAGGCCAACTAAAAATGTGTTCTGCCTGAAAGTTTTTCATTTTCTATTGGCAGTCAGTGGTTATGACATAACCTCAATAGGGCCTAACATTCTTTATACAAATATTACATATGCTGCACAGTGCCACAAGTGAGCCACTGTCAAGGGTGACTAATATAGTCTCACAGGCCTATTTGGAGAGGACTTAAGTGCTGCATGGAGAAAATATTGTGCAAACCTATGTGCATAAAGATGGATGTCCTGGTTTAACATGATTACTTGTTTTATGGTGTAAAATGTCCATACATCATTATCCAATCTTGCCAGTGTGCACTGCATTGTGGAATGTGCTAGGGAGGCTCAGATTAAGGGGGAGAATTTTTATGCACCTGTAGGCATGCTATGTATATCTTTATAAATTAATCATTGACAGCGTTTCTCAACGATGTGCCACTGTGGCTTATGCAGGTTTCCACTCTACCCAAATACAAAGGAATCTGGTTTCACTATTTGGTGAAGATTAATTTCTCATCCCTGGCTGCTGGTGTGCTGATCGGTGAAATCATTTGCTGTAGTGTTTGGTTGTACTGGAAACCTGTAGACTCTTAGGTGAGGAACACTGCACTAAGAGACGCTTCCCAAAATGAGCCAGCTGCATGAGACTGACCAGATGTAGGTCTATTTAATTAATCAAATATTGCATGAGCCTCCCCTGGACTGTACTGTGTGAAATATCCTTTAACGTCTCCTGGCCTGATATAATTAAAACCATAACACAACCCACAGGGCTATCTACGCTTTTCCATTTGTGAGTGCTCCCCAATGACAAGCATGTGGTTTGGAATACAGGCTGCATTAAAATGTAAACATAAACCTACTCATCTCTAGGACACATTCCATCCTGAAATATTTTATCAAGGGGAATGATGGCTTGACCGAGAAACACGTCAAGTCCAATAAGCACCCGGTGCATGACCGTGAAGACCAGGTCTCCGCTCCCCGGGGGGTAGGCGCTCCGTCCGCCGTCCTCCAGGATCCCCGGGAGCAGCTCGAAGCAGCACTCCTCGTTCCACTCCGGCACCTCCGCCTTCTCCACCAAGCCCGTGGTGTATTTCTCCTTCCCCACCTGGATGATGGTGTAAAGGTAGCGGCTCCCGTGCTTGCCCTTCGTTCGCAGTCCCCTTGCGCGAAGGACAGTGACATTCACATGGGTGGGCACCCATCGCTGGTCGTCGTCCAGATCTATAAGTGACATCATATTGCACCGCTATAGAGGGGCGCCGTGACTGCGTATGAGACAGTAAATAGTCCGGCTCTAAATTGGCAGCGTGTCTTATCAATAGAGGGGAGGGTACAGTGTCGTCCCAGTCGCCTTGCGCCTGACTTTTCCTGCTGCGTTTGCAGTCAGACGCAAAAAACCTCTGCAGAATATCTCCAAAGTCCACCGAGCCTCTGCCCCGACGTCAGTTTTCAGACAGGCCTAGGTCGAGCCTGCAGTGCTGCATGCCATTCCTAAATCCAATCAATGCAAACCAAGTTAGGCGAGGTCCGTGCTGAAATTACTCATGCTCGATACATGTCGCATCAATAGTTTACTGTCCAAAAACTCCTCATTGTGTGCATGGCCCGCCCTCCTGGAAGAAAGCAGGCCCGCATACAGTATGATAGATGCCGCAGAATTAAAGAGAAACACTCACCCAAACAGTTATCAGATATCCTCTTGTGCAATTTACAGACAGATGCGGATTCTTGTGCACACAGTCACACAACAGACGTTTGCAAGGAACTGTGAGTCAAGAAGTAATGCATTTTGGGAAGCTTGTCTTCATTTGACATTAACAGATATGCGCTGACTGAAGTTGCTGGGCGGACCCTTAAGTGAAATGTAAACATTATTCCAAGTCATCCTCTCAGGATTGTTTGGTGAACTATTTTCAGCTACATCTACAGTATATCTTATCTTTATCTCTGCAACAATGTCATCAGCAACATGTACACTGATGCTGCAGGCAAAATTCAGATTAAAATAATAAAATAAAATAACAAAATATGAATAAAAATAACAAAAATAGAACTGGGGAAAAATCCTAGGAACGTTAGACTAGTTAATTAACGCGATGAAAAATGTAGTAATTGTGTCTGATCGCCTAATTAAAATCTTTTGGAAAGTATCCCTGTTGATTAAGCTTAAGACATATAAGTTTCAGTTCTGATTGACTGATTTATTGATCCGCTGATTCACTGATTTCTTCCCAGTTCCACCCAGCCATAAATACGTTTTCTTTTCATAGATGTAGGCATGTGTGTGTGTGTTACCTTAAAATTACAATAGGCTACAGCCCTTCATCGATGTTGGCTGCAGAAGACCGTGATGGACTTCAGACCTATATGATCCCGCTTCATCCTTGCAGCTGCAGTGCCATCTAGTGGGGATGAATATACATGATGATACCTTATGAGAAGGGAAAAATGCACAATAGAATCAGCTGAGGGTTAACAGGCTAAATGAAAGACTGCTGGAACATCTGCACGCATAAGCCTATTGGCGCATTACGCAGATTTTGAACTAACATCCCACTTCCACATGTAGGACCCATAATAAATTCATTGATGGCTAGAATATGCAGCAGCTCTTTATTAAGAAAATTAGAGCAATGCAATGCTATAATTGCCTTAATGAAAAAATCACAATAGTAAATAGAAAACTGATTACAGTATTACAATAGGCTTTTTCATATGAGTGCAACGGAAAATGGACATTTACAATTTCCCACTGCGCTAATTGCCTCCACAATAACAGTGGTCCATTAGCTCCGCCCATTTATGTTTAAGTCAACAAATAAAATTATTTCTGCCTCTAGAGCAGCTCTGCCCACTCTGTTGTCTCTTTGTCTGAGGGAAAATGGAGCAGTGTGTTCAATTATCAATTACATTATGTCCTACAACACTAAAAATATCTCTCAACCAAAATTTAATAACTTGTCATTATCTTCGGGCTATTTCATAACATTATTTATAGCTGTGTCTTCATGCTAAAAATAAATGTTTTGAGTATTCATCTGATGTAAATAATTAGTACCTCATGATGTGGTCAGTAGTCAGGCCCTGTCAGTGACAACTCATGACTTGTCAGTTGCAATGCCTTGTAAAAATGTAAAGGCTCAAAAGACTGTCAGTGTTACAAGCATGTCAACATCAATTAATCAGAGCATAGCATAGTCATTAATGAGTGTAATTAGCAAAAGTATGGTTTACTGGAATCATAGATTTGATTTGAAGTAAAATGTCACATATCTTTCTTAGCTTTCCCTTTTTCCTTTAACAATTTGTAATTTGTTGAAAAGAAAAACAGTTCTCACTGATAAAACAGAATTTGAACTTGGTTCATTTTTAGACAGCAAATGGCTAGAATGATGACATTTTTGCAAAGCAAAACAAGAAAATGCTTTAAAAAACATCAAGAAGCCTATAAAATATATTTCTCATGTTACAGAAACTTGATGAACCATCACTGTTATTTTTCAGCTTTAATGCTTATTTTATTTATAATAAATAAAAAACAACAAACTATTTGATTTGTTTTGTAAAAATCAGGTTGATGTTTCACAGTGTTGTTACAGCCACTTTGAGGATAAATGATATGCCATTGAAATGCTGAGTAATCACAAATAAATGCTCACATTCAGAACAGTACACAACAACAGAACCCAACGGTCAAGGTTTCTGTGGCACTTTTCTACTTGGCTTTAAAGAGAGACATGGTATTTCAAGAACACCTCACACAATATTGTACTTTATATTACACATTTACACAGCACTGTCATCTTTTTTCACGCTAACAGCAAACTTATTGTCATTTAATAAATCTGATACATTCAAATGTGGAAAGATTGTGTGTTGTGAACTTAGGTAATTAAGAGCAAAAAGAAAAAAAAAAGGAATAAAGTCATAGAAAAAACTGGTTAAATGCTGTCTTAATACTTTAAGGAATTCTCACTGTAGTACTGCTTTGGCTTAAGCCACAGTGAGACACTTAAAAGTGCACATTAAGAGGTTTACAAACTCAAAAAAAAAAAAATCACATGAATATTTTCTGTTGAGTCTAACTGTTTAGGAGAAATTTTCGGTCACTCTCAAGGAAAAAATCAGCTCCTTAACTCTTAACTTAAGAAAAGGTTGAGAGACAAGCAGCCCGCTTCTTGACATTGTGATGACAAAATTTGAATACACAAAGCACTTCACGCTCGAGAGGTCTTCAGTCAAGTAATAAGGCATTCTAGTATGTTGTAGGGCAGCTGCCTTAAACCAACTTACATTATATCCATCCATCCATCCAAGTCACAAAGGTTTTTAAAGAATCCTACAGCAAAGTCATGAGGTTGTAAACACAATTAATTCAGCTTGGACAGACAGCTGGATTCCTAAAAAACCTTTTGACCTGGAATGAATAAAATCATCTATAATAAACAAAGAAAATAACTATTTCATATTAAGAAAAAGTGACATCAATTTAAAAAAGAAACAGTCTACAAGATCCAGACTCCAGCTTTTATGTAACTCTGTATTTTGTTAATTAGAATACCTACATTACATGCGACAAAAGTCAACATAATGTAACGCACATATACTAAACAAATGGTGGGAATGTCACGTAACCATTGGAGATTCTGTAAGGCTAACTATCAAACTGTTAAAATCTGATTTGGGTGGACAAAAATCTTAAGTTGAGAAGTAACGAATCATTTTTCAACATGTCACTTTGACAGAGTTGCTAACTGAGCACCGAGGACGTTATCAGTGGTGACAAGAGTCCCTAACTTGTATGTGTTGCAAAGTGACACACACACTCTTTTATTGCATATCTTCAAATCTACCGTCGAAATTTCAGAACTTCTAATGCAACAAGGCTGCCATGGCACACTATTACTGATCAAAACTTGATACAATCCAAACAATTTTACAGGAAAGCACACTGTATCGTACACTGGAAAGACTATAATCTGTCGAACTTCACACTTGTTTTGCAGAAATGAGTTTCTTAACACCTCAACCTTTGAGGAAATGAAAAATGGACTAGAAATATGAGAAAACAGGTTATAAAACATGACTTGGTCTTTCTCGAAACCTTTCGAAGAGGCACTCCTGTAGAGGGGTTGTCATTAAAGGTGCTTAGCTAATGATATGTGAGTTTATGCATGAAGTTCAAATATTAGTTTCCATAATCTGGGTGGTGGTAGGATGTCAGTGATGGGGGCAAAAAGCCTTGTAAAAAATGAGTCTGTATTCCAGAAAATTGACTCTAATTTGGGCAGCATTCCAACAGGAATTGCTTCAGAAGTTACTGGTTGGCCTTTAAATTCTGTTTGTGAAATGTGGAACAAAAAACCAAACAAACAAACAAACACCTTCATATAATAACCCTGCCCCTCCGTGTTTGGTTAAATAATACCCCCCTCCCCAAATAATAAAAATAAAAAAAAACATTTTAGTGATACTAATGACTGCTACAAACCATAGAAAAGTAGCAAACGGAAGACTCAATCTTTGTGTAAAATTTAAAGCACCCTTAAAGACTCTTTGACAAAACAAAATAGTAAATCTAAAAATGGCAAAAATCTACAAAACTATATGAAAAGAGGACTACTTCAAAGAGACTCTGGTTATATTCCCTATGATATACCTCCTCTGGAATGTTTTACTTCCCTGTGTAAAGTGACACGATAAAGTCAGCATTTTGGGATTTGTTGTACAGCTACATTTCAGGCGTTTTATCTTCCATTTCTCCCTCGGTTTCAATCCGCTTGGCCGTTCTGGCAGCCTTTTAAATACAGCTCGTCCTGCGACAGGTGTCCTTCGTAGCCGTCCATATAGAGGCTGCTGTTGCTGCTGCCGCTGCTGCCCAGGAAGGTGCCGACTGCCCGGCCCTGACGAGCGTGACCCACCGCATCGCTGAACACTTTGTTTATCTGCTCCTCTGATGGCATCCACCAGTCTGGGTTTGAGGCACAGTGCATCCGGATGAACTCTGGCAAGAGAATTTTAGAGAAAGAAAAAATGTGTAAAAAAGTGTTTGATATCAATAATCATATTTTTAGAATTAAGTCACTAACAGTCAATGTTTGGTGTCAATATTTTGTGCCAGTATTCATCAGAATTGTTAAATTTGTGCATTTACTGCCTCAAAATTACAAAGATTCACTCCTCTTTCATACTTTTTCATAGAGGCAAGTTATAAAACCCTCTAAAACAGTATTTAGACCATGACTTGATGTTAAAATTAAAATTAATAAAATATTTAGGTTGCTATTTGAGAAGCTGGCCCACTCCACCTAAACCTTAGTCCTTTAAATGGATAATTAATTAACTAAAAAAACCATGAAGGTACAACCATACAACCATGGGCACTGAATCACTGAATGATGCATCATTCATTGAACGATTCATCATTACAAACCCATGGGTATTCGATCAGTCCAGCACAGCATCTTTGAACTAGCTGTCCAATGGAGCTAATAATATTATCTGGAGCTACAGATTTGGCTTGAAAGGGATAAAAGAAAGTGTCTGGCCTTATCTGTCTGGTTGACACGATTACAAACATGAAGGATTATGGCATGCAATTTAAGCACAATTAACCATTGTAGAGACTGCACATAATGGGCAGACACCACCATGATGACATAACATCTTGTAGACCATGCACCATGATGGCAGGACATAAACACAGGGAGGAAAATGTAGGTGAATATATACAACAGATTTAGTTTTTGATAATAATGAGCAGTAAGCAACATGACCTAGAAATGATGTGCTCAGGGGCCCTTAAGGTGGGCTACTAAAACAGGCATAGCCCTACATCATATAAAGAGGCAATAAGTAAGACATTACTGCACTGTAGCAGAAAAAGAACATACCTATGGGGGGTTGACAGGGTTATTGTTCAATACTACTGACTCAACGATTACTTCGCCCAGGTGCTCTGTGTCAGCCACTTGTGCAGGAGGTGGTAACTTCTATTCATGTTGCATTTCCTAGTTGTTAGTGCAGCTTTAAAGTGTGATGGTGCCCCCCTGTTCACCTCCATCTACCCCACTGGTTTGACAACTGTGATGCATTAAGCAGAGAGAGCAGCTGTGGAGAGTCAAGGGGAGGGGAGGCTATCAAATCAGATTATGCAGAGTCAAACTTAAGTTCAACACTATGACTCCATTCACACTGAATCTAAATATGGTTGCAATGTTGCTCCTCATTTTAGCGCCCCAGTTCACACCCAGTGCGATTCTTAACGAGACATGTGACAGCTAGTAGTTCAGAGTCCTGCTGGAAATAATTATTTAAGGAATGTACATTTTGGTGTATTATGTTTAAATTATTTCTATACCAGGGTTGACAGGCCACTGCTGTTGTCTGTTGTCTATTGCTGTGAATAGTATCTTGAGTTAAAGGTTCAGCCTGACAGTGTTAGAATTAAATAGTAAGTGATCAGGGAAAGGAAACATTTAGGAGAATATTTTGTTTTTGCTATTTTTGCAATAACTGTTACAGTAAAATGAGCACTTTATTGAGCACTTTATGATGATGGTGCCTAGGCTATCTGATCATAAGCTATTTGCTGTTAAAGCAAAAGACAGAGGCTGAGACAAAAATTGTTTTCTTTTATTTATGTTGGACGCTGTCTTGTCACTGAGTTTTCCTTGCATTCCTGAAATTCCAATAGATTAATTATGTTTTATTAGACTGCAGCTGGGAGAAAAAGACCCAAAAATTTATTTTGTGCCCTGTTCCTTTACTTATAACCTGGCAACACAAACAAATCGGCAGGTACAACAAACACATGCTCCTTATTATTTTCCATTTGTTTTAACATAACGTTAATGCACTTGACACAGTTAATATCTTCCGTCCACAGCGTTGTACCTCTGAGGCAGCTGACTTTGACAGGGTTGAGTGGTCGTCTCTCCAGGCCAGGTTCTCCTGAGTGGACTGAGCGCTTCCTTTTGCCCAAGCCACAGGAGTACTTGAGCTCGTCCGTGGTGAAGACGAAGCGAATCAGGTAGCGCAGCAGCCGTCGGCCATCTTTCTTCGAGGAGTTGACAGCTTCGTCCCATTGCTTATTAGTGATGAAGAGCGGATAGTTCCCCAGGAGCTGTTTACTACCCTGAGGTGAAGAGGAAAACATAAGGAGAACAGTGAAACCTTAAGAGGTAATACTGAGAGGGGAGCTCAGTTTTATCCTCCTTAGTTTGACTGCTAATTGGGATGTTTTTTGAATTGTTTCACTTAGTATAAAACTATTAGCTTTCAACAGATACTTACATGTTTGACTGCATTGTCTAATATTAGCTTTGGCATTTGGATCCAACAATATAATAAAGAGTAATTAATATTATACAGGACTAATATAACTATACAGCTAACTAAAGAACTATAATATAGTTCTTTCTCGATCAACTAGATGATCTAATTTGAAAGACCATTTCAATTAATTTGCCAACAGCATGTGATTGTGTAGTAACAATCATTACACAAAAAAATCCCTAAATCAAAAAAAATGTTTCATGCTCTTAAAATGAAAGCAATTTGAAACTGATGAAGCAATATATGAGTCAGGCCATAATGAAAACACAAACCTCAAAGACTGTTTGCCGTTCTTCTTCCTGCAGAGACAGAGTTTTCTTTAATTCTACATATTCACCCCAGTGGACTGTATGCTTAAACATTGCATGAAGCTTAGTTCTATTTAGGTCTGAACATGTGTGTTTTAAGTACACTTTATGTGACAGAACATCAACATGAGCTGCTGACAATGTATGCTTTAAATAGCTGGAGGAAAACAGTCACATTTGACAGCCTGAGTTCTGTAATGAACTGTTTCCTCACCTCTGTGAGCTGCTCCTCTGGCAGCGGCTGGACTAGCTGGTTGTGGAACTGAAGAACAGTCTTAAAGTAGTCAAGAACACTTTGACAGGGAACTGTAGAAAAACATGTGACTAGTTAATGTGACCAGTAATACAAACAATGTGAGAGTCTCATGCAAACAAAGTAATGTCAAAGTCTGCTATTGCATCAATTTGGTGTATCACTATCGCAACAATCATGGATTATTCTACTCGTGCTTAGGGCTTGGTATAGCAAGGACCTCATGATACAATGCACATCATGATACATGGGTCACAATATGCTTCCTATCACAATCAAACGCAATATTCTACAGAATTGAGTGAAAATGTATAAACAAAGCTTTAAAAACAGCCCACTGCATAACCCCTGGGTAGACTAATAAAATATAGAACATGTCAAATGATAAATAAGGTGACAAACTGACTCAGAGCAAAAACATAGATGTCATAACATCATAAGACAATGACATGCATAAATGGTACATTTCAATACCAGTGGTTAGAGACTCAATTCAGTATGGTATAAGCAGTGTTGAGGGTAACGCGTTATAAAGTAACACATTAGAGTACTTAGAGTATTATTTCCAGGTAATAAGTAACCTAATGCGTTAGTTTGCAATTCAAGTAGTCCCTAACTGAGTTACATTTTCAAATGAGTCTCACGTTACTTTTTTACTTTAAAAGTGATGTTCATCCTCTTTTTGTTGCTACAATTAAAAAAAAGAAAATTAAAAGAATGAAATTTCTGATGCATTTTGTACTCTCTGTGTATTTCCTGCTACTTCTCTCCAGCTGGTGCATAATCCAGTGTCGTAAGCCTTTGTGCGTAAGCCTGTATTTTTGTTATTATTATTTTTTTAAGCCTTAAAATTGACCCAGTTTGGTGGTTATTAGTTGCATGTTGAATTATGTAGGCCACTGTTGGCTACTACAAGCCCGTACCTTCGTTTTTTTTTTTTTTTTTATACCGTACCTCTGAATCTGTGCAGCTTGCTGTCAGATCGCTAGAAGCCAAAAGGCTGTACAGCGGTGTCACTTCTCACTACCTCTGTTTTGTTTACTTGATGGATGTGCCTGAAATCATTCAACTTTTTTTCTTTGCAGTTTAATTGCACAAACATATTTTTCTAGTTCTCAACATGTTTTAGTCAACATGTTGCTCTAGCCTGCACTGAGCTCTGGACCGGTACACTCTTGATTTTGTG
>OMLF01018487.1:0-14822 GCA_900302615.1 Holocentrus rufus
GGCTCCGGCAAACACATCATACAAAACCCTGGTTCCAGCTAAAACCTGAAGAGGTTTTACACGGATATACAACGGTCTGAAAACCCTTGAAGTGCACCAGCTCCTCTCATTTCACTTCAAGTTCAGAGAACAATACGCCTCCCTGCAAAGGAGATATCTTACATTACGTGACATAAGCGTGAGAAAACAGGTAGAGCGCGGGGGGGAAACGGAGCCGCCGCGGCCTATAGGGACAGAAAACCGTGGCATCTGATTTGCGGCGGCGGCACTGAGCGCGCGGCACACAGCGAGCGGTCTGTGTTTCAAACTCTGAAGCTTTCGCAGCCGAGAGGAAACTCTTCAGGGCAGCCAAATAAAGTAAACAAATGGGATGCAAGCCTAAAATAATATTAATGCTCCTTATTATTGTTAGCTACTGTTCCTTTTTATTTTTTTTTCCCTCTCAGCCGCAGCCAACAGAAACATTAGTAACCAAAAATGTGTTATTCATCATCATAAGGACTAAATGGCCAAATGACAGCCTATTTAGAATAACAAATGAAGGGGGCTGTATTGAGTATTACCAAGCTAATGTGACCTTGTTGTGTTGATGGAAAACAACTGTTCTCTGTGTGACTTGTGGTCGGTTTGGGCCTCACAAACCTTGGCTTCAGGTATAGAGTGTTGAAAAGCAGCTCCCATCAATGCGCACTGATTTTTTTTTGTTTGTTTTTAGGGGGGTGTACGGGTATTGAATCCCAATATTAAAGCTGGAATCATATTTTCAGCTTTCAGCAACACAAGAGCACGTTGGACTGAGTTGTACAAATTGCATGAATGGCTTAAACCTCCATTCATGCAAACTCTTCAAGGCATTCAAAGAAGTGTAATCCCTCTGCAGCGGCGTCCTGTGTCTGCAGCACACCTCCAGTTGCAGTGTCCTGACTAGGAGCCCAAACCACCTCGACTCGTTGCTCTCAACGCGGGCGAACAGCGGCTTGACTGGGAGTTCCTAAAATCATTGAACTCTTTACCCTGTTAGAGGAAAGTGAGGACAACAGCCCTGCAGAGACACCTCTTTTCTACCATTTGTGTCCTCTATAAAGCTCTATCATGCACTGCCCTGAGCTCAAGGCCGGTGGCTGAATGCCAGGAATAAAGCAATTCTTCACTCAAAAAACTATAGATTTTGTACGATTTACTCACTCTGAGTTGTCTTCAATGTCCGATACAAACAATTTTTAATGCCTCATGGAGAACAAAGGATCCAAACAGATAGAGCAGAGTTGAGACTTCCACAAACAGCAGCAAAAAGGATATTTTTAAAGTGTCCATTTCTCAGACTACCAATTTTCAAACTCTTGGTGCAGCATAGGTCAGGACTTGCCTCTCCATTCATATGTTCTGTCAAACCCAAACTAATGTACTTTTTCAAAAATAAAAAAAAGGAAAGAAAAAAGTACAGTAGTGCATGACTGTCCCGCCAAAGTCCCAGACAAGTCTTCAGTTGGGTGAATGTGCAGGCTGGTGTGGGCACCCATTGCCCTATTGGGGAGTATTCCCAATTACATTGCAATGTGAATAGACATCCTCTGATCTTTTCCGCCATTTTTCCCCCATTTTTGGCTATTTGGCAATTTGGGTGTTTTTCTTGTTGACCATGAGGGTCCAGATCAGGTGTCATTATAAACCTGTAAAGCCCATTGAGACTATAAATAGTCATTAAGGGCTATAAAGAAATTTGAACCTCAGCTTTAACTTCAACTAAACTAGAGAACCGCTTAAACTCTGATTCACCAGTGATGCATTTTTATCATGAAAAGTGATGTCATGTTAAGTACAGGGCACAACATCATTCATCTTATTTTTGCATGAACATTTGCATTAAGAATACATGAGGAGAACAAATCCAATCAATGCGACACCTTCATAGGAATGCAATGCATCTGCAACAGAGTGATGCAACTGTGACTCATTCTCTTGAAACAAAAAATGAACTTCCATCAAACACACGCTCAGCATCATCCAGCCTAATTAATAGAAAATCATTTAAAAAAAAAAAGGATTCTTCCTGTAAGAGCTCAGATTCTCTTCTTGTAAATGGGCATTTGCACTGTGAAAATTAATAGAGCATAATCAGATTTTATTTAAAAGAGCAGATAGGATGGAAATCTCTATGGAGAAAATAGTACTGGAAGATCTGGAAACTTTTGAAAAATTCACAGAACATGTGTGTTGTAAATGTAGATAAAGAATTAGGACAAAGACTCTTCCAATGTGAGCGTAGGTGGATATATTCAAGATAAAACACACTTTTGGTTTTAATGAAACTTTGAACCTGTCTTGCTTTTTCATGAGACTTCCTCTGCTTCTTCAGCTGGCCTGCAGATATTCGCCTTGAGGTATTACATAATTTTTTATCGACTAGGTCTTACCAACTTTTAGATGGGGAATTCTTTAATATTGTATTTGTTTCTAGTTGTGCATTTTTCATGCTGGTTTGTATTGATCTTTATTGCATCACGTCTGAAGTCTGTCCGGTTAATTGGACTTTTCACAGGTATGGATCATCTGTTTAGCTGTCATGGACAGCAGGCCTCAGAAAATGAGCTCTAAAGATCTGTGCTATTACATTCTTCGCAATTAGCCCCTGTCTAATCTTTTTGAAGTAGTCCAAAGAGATGGTAGCTTTAACTGTTTGCTAAAAAAAAAATGTCTTTATTTTTGCACCATGTCCATGTTTGAGGCTTGAGGCTCTAAATGGCTGGTGAGTCCTTTTCCCTTTAGATGGTGATTTGAAAGATGCTTTTGAGTCAACCCACACAAAGTAATTAACAGGGCTCTGGTCAACACAAGTATCAAATATATTTATTGGCAATTTCATGAAAAATTTACAATACCGGGCCTGACTGTCAGCGGTCGATAGAGGATGAGGGTACGGCCGGCTTTTCACAGAGAAACTTTAATGGAATTAATTGCAGGTTACAAACTTTTACCGTTGCTGTGTCACCGAACCCATACAGAGCATTTCAAATGATGATGCAAAACCAGTTCATGATTTTATTTCATTGGCTGGTTTCCCTGCAAAAGTTGCACAGAACTGAAGCTGCACCATGTAAAACCAGCCTCGGGTTCTGGTCTGCCTTTTCTACAGTCATACTGCAGCGCTTGCTGTGTAAGTCTGTCCTACGATCCTAATTGTTTTTTGAAAAGGTCTTGGATCACACACACACACACACACATACACACAAATGACGATTTCAGAATGTATTTTTTATCTAACACTAGCCTCCAGTCACATTTTTCCCTGCTGATTGTCAAGATGTGCAAATGTGGTGATAATCAGCCGATAATCCTTGTGCGATTAATTGAAAATGAAATATTTCCATCTAATAATAAGAGATAAAGATGTGAAAGGAGGCTTGTTTCATGTCAAACAGCCTTTGGCATTTCTTGCAGTGAGAGCTTTGACTTTTCTGCAAGTATTGACACTGTGTATCTTTGTGGATAGGTGGGTGTCCCTGTGCGTGTGTGTGTGTGTGTGTGTGTGGATATGTGTGTGCGCCTGAATGCATACTGGCACACATCTGAAAGACACTTTCATCTCAGGTACTCTGGCAAATTGTGTGTAACACAGTCCCTGGCTAAATTACACCTGGTATTTCAGCACGGCAATCTCACTTACATGTTTGCAGCAACAGAAGCAAACAAATTTTGAGGTTGAGCTGCAGTGGCCGGGAGGAAAGGCCAAACATTAAAAGCAAAGCCTCCAGGACAAACAAACACAGTATAAACAACTTTTCACTTTACCCATACATCCAGATAAAAATCATCTTTTGCTATCTGTTATCAAGGACACTCTGCACCGCGTGTTGCTCCCCGTCTGAGGGATTCCCATTAAATGTAATGTAATGCATTACTATTACATGTAAATGTTAAAATGTTTTAACTTTTAATTGAGGCAACACTGCAAACTGCAACAAGAAGAAACTGTTTGAAAATAACAAACTTTCATGAACCCAGCAGTCATGAAAGGTAGCATCAGTAAACTGCACACAGCACGCTCATGTTTACCAACCCAGGTGGTCTGTGATGTTTTATACTAAAGATACCAAAGAGACCAGAGAGGAAAAACATTCAAGGTTGTTGAGTCCAGTTTTCTGCGGACAGAGTGTTCTCTCTCTCTCTCTCTCTCTTTCTCGCGCTGCTGTTTAGGAGACACGTCTGTATTTAAGTCTCAAGCTCCAGTTCACTTCCTGTGGGCGGAGAAGTGTACAAACCCAACGCCACAAATTCATTTGGGCAAATTGGGCGAATCGGCAGGGTCTCATGTGGGGACGAGGTGCTGCTCCGTGTTACGGCCCCGCTGCAGGAAATAGAGCGCGGCTGTTGTTCTTCGTTTTAGGGGTTAATCCGGTCAAGCTCATATCACGAAGGTTCTTAAAGACAACTATGAGTGTGTGTGTGTGTGTGTGTGTGTGTAGGGACATAAAGTTAGGTTATTAAGCCCTATAAGATGCTAATTGAACCGGGCCATTGCGATTTAGGCTGATAAAACAGGTGTATTTTTAAGGCCTTTCAAGTCTATCATCTGTTTGCTTTGGCTGGAATTTGTTCAATTGTTGGTAGTTTGTTGCATCAACCATTCGGTTCGGTTTATCAAACTATCAACAAAAACCATGCAGAAGCTGTCAGACAAATACCGTGATGAGCAGAAGACAAAAGAAATGTTTTCTTTCCAGTTTTTTCCCCCCTCTCTCACTTTTTGGTCAATACAGCATCCAACATGAACACGAAGCGCCTTCAGCAGGTTTGGTATTTGTTCATTATTGCAATGCTCGTTTGGGCCAGATACCGAGAAGGCGTTGTATCTCCTCGTTGCTCTATTATGTTGCTACCCACTAGCTGCTATCCCTTCAAAGTTGCTTTTTCCAGTTCTTATATACAAGCCAATCATGCACAGTGCAGCTGCTGCAGCCCAGAACATGCATGTTGCTTTCTGAAGTCGGGTCAGATCTTGGTCAGCTGATGCTCAAACCGCATGCAAACTGCTCCAGAGTTCGATCGCTGGTTTCACTTCTACCCAAACCAGCTGCACAAACGTGGTAAATGCAGCAGGGTTTGTTTGATCTGGACTCAACCAGGCAGGTGTGAAGGTGCTCTCATATGAAATCTTTAAGGCAGAGATGCAGATATAGATCAGACAGGCACCGAAACCTCGATCGCGGCCCCAGCAGCTGCTCCAAAGTCTACACTGAAAGACGGAGGATTCCCCTCCTTTGCCGTCAAGGTTAACTAGATCCTGAGACAATCCTCCCTCCAACTGCAAACCAGTATGAGTGTTAAATCATTCTTTAAAACTCTAATCGACTTGCTTTTGTGTAATGATCCTTTTTGTCCCCCACAGTGAAATCATGGGAGGCCTGTCTATCACTCTCTGTCTGTTCTGTCATTTGTAATTCCACCATGTTTATCACATGCTAGCTTTCAGCGTAATTTGGGGAAATGATTCATGTCTGTGGTGCATTTTAACAATTTCAAAATTTACAATGACTGACCGAAGATTCGTGGGATGATGTACTTACTGCTGCTTTCTTGGCTTACATTGCTTTATAGCTTCTACTGTCACTTGTCACTTTTTGCTGCATTTATGTAGTTCTTTCTGTATTTATATAGTTTCTTTATTGTTTTCCAAGAGGAAATTCATTTCCACATCCTGCATAATAAACACAGCACAATAACAAGAACAAGAATGACAAACACAATAATAATGTAAATTGCTGTGTGAATAGTGATAATAATACAAGAGTGAATACTATACAATCTGTGTGTGTGGTGCTCTGCCTGTGTGTGTCAGTGTGTATTGTTAAACTCTTAAGTTATTGACACTGACTGCACCGCTGACGCCGAGACAAATTCCTGTGCATTCATAATATTTGACAAGCGGCGCTGATTCCAAATCTGACAGCTCGCCGTTTCAAGTCCACTGATGCTGCACTGAAGACCTCCATCCCGCCGTCTGCACATGCTCAGCGCATCGAGCGTCTGCAGCCGCACTTGTCTGCAGGCGAACAAGCAGACATGAAACAAAGTGCGGCAATTACAGGCTGCGTCCACGCCAGCTGACCCACGTGCTGCGCTGGCGGTGCACGCCCCGCTGCACGTGACAGATAAAGGTAAGTAAATAACAAATGCCTCAGACACACGAAGGCTCTCGACGATGCCTCTTTCTGTCCCCTGAGGTTTTACCACTCTGCAGAAAAGTTGGCGCCCAACCCGACACGCCACCCATCAGACAAAGCAATCAATACTGCTGGCTTGTTGAAAAGTACACTCGAGGCTACCGCGGCGAAAACCGACTTGATGGACCCTCTTCCACTGTGCTTTCACCCACATACCGATTCTCATATCACAGCTGCTGTTCTATCCTCGTGTTGCTGGAGATGTTGAAATTACAAGATACCAACATGACTGTTTACCTTCCCTGCCTCCAACTGGCAAGCCATTGTTTATAATAGGCAGTTTCGGGGAGAAGATTTAAGCTGCATTAATGCATTTGTGTTAATACCCTCAAATATTGTATTTTCCATGCTCTCTTTTAGATGAGGTTGCATGCAATCCATAGACACCGAAGCATGCATTATGCATAAATCAGAGATCCTCACCTTAGTCATCTTTCCTTAGCTCAAGCATATATTTACCGTCAGATAAAGCAAACAATAATTCACGGGTAAACATCTTGGTTTACAGTGATTTCTGGAGCGTTTTATCCTTTCTTATCTGAATACAGAGGGGGCGGAATATTTTTTCCGGCTTTTGTCGGTGGTTGCCGTGTGTGTAGAAGGTTCAATCATTGCCATTATTCCCAGTGAATACACCGTCTCTCCTCGGCGACCTGATTTGGCACCACCCCTGTCGAGTAGGGCCCCGAACACAAAGGTGTTGACGCCTGTGCCTTTGAGGGTCTCTTTGTTAAGCCGGTGGGAGTTTGATTTGCCACGGGGTAAAAAAAAAAAAAAAAAAAAAAAGAGGAGGCATTCCAACAGGAGCGAGGCCCTGTTTTGATTGCCCTGATTGCAAAACGTAAGCTCCAAACACAGCCGAGGGGGAACTGAGGAGGTCAGCCAGACTGATCAATACATACCTTTTCACATTTGCGCTAAACATTGTTGAATATGTATAGCCGCATCCCCCCATGGTGCATTTCCTCCTCTCTTCATTTCCTTCATGAATGTCATCTTTGATGCCGTGCCCTGGCACCGCTCCGACGGGCTTCGGAAACAACTGGAGTTACCAGTAAGAACATGTGTGGAGCTACAGTAGGAAAGCCGAGATTTGAACACCCACAACACCGCCACAATGTACAGCTGAGGGATCTCACATTGATTGATCCTCTTACAAAAATTACATCACCGACTAAGCAGAATAGGATATTTCTACCCAGTAATACCATATGTTCACAAAACGCTCTCACACTATGCTCTGCCAAAGCTGGAGCACCATTTTTTTTTTCTACATAGGCACAACTTGGGAAAAGATGCACAAGAAAACCCAAACTTTCTGCGGTTTAAAAGAAAGGCACGGGGGAAATTGGGTCAAACTGTGAGCGAGTTTCCACCACTTTCATATTTACCTCTCTTCTCCCACAGTTCAAAGGGATAAATTTAAGGGAGTTTTCACATCAGTGCTTTGCCTGCTTTGGTCGGATCCAGGTGTGAAGTTGCTACTTTGTTGTATTTTTCATCAGGTCTGGTTCGTTTTCACAGGGACCTGCGTTAAGCCAACCAACATTTGTAAACAAATAATGCGGTCGGACAGGTTGTTCGTCTAGTGGACATCAATTTTAAAGCTGTACTATAGAGCTTTCATATATATAAATGTTTGTTACATTCAATCTAATGCCAAACAAGGTCACACAATAAATATTAAACAACTGATAAAACTCCCTGCATTTTTTATTATCACTGGCGCTGCAAATCTGTTTAGTGACATTCCCACGCTGATGCACAGTTGACCTCAAGTAATGTGTTTTATATCAACCACACTGCACAGTTTATACTGGAATTATATAATTAAAATAATAGCATGGCTAATTACCTTGTCTGATGATTTCATGTCTCTTCCAACGTTTTTTTTTCCCTCCTGTTTTGCTTTGCAGGTGAAGAGTGAAAGGCATTCCCCTGGATGACCTGAAAGTGCAGGGATATAAATCTTTTTGTAATGCAGGTCTACAGGGATAATAAACTTGTTGGAGATTAAAAGCTCCTTTCACTTGTGAGAGTGGAGCGAACCAATCAGAACACAGCTCAGCTTTTATTCCTCCCGCCCACATTTGATTGACTATTCAACTGCACCTGTTCTCCTCCGCTAGGCTCAACAAACAGTATAGCAACTGTTAGCTTGTTAGCAGCTGTTAGCTCGTTAGCCACTGTTAGCTTGTTAGCTAACAGTTGCTGTTCCTGAAGATAAATCCATAATTTTATGGAGGATTATTTTACCAGTCTAAAGAAGTGAGGCGATGGAGCTTTCAGTCACAGTTCAGTCACATCAACTCTGCTACTACACGCCTCTAAAGTGTATGTGAGCTCTACAGCGATGTTAGCGATGAAAAACATTCACTAACATTTTCTTTTTTTTGCAGCTGTAGTAAGACCTGAAGGTATTTCAGTTCCAAATACCATGGTCAAAATAATATTGTCACCCTACAAACTGAACGCCCAGCCAGCCCTGCTGGAATGTGCTACTGTAGAATATGCAGCCCATAAAACTGTTAAAAAGGGTTTTTTTTATAACTTTTAAACAACACTGGTCCACTGTTTGCTCAATTTTCTTTTCCTTTCAGTTTGGGTGTTTGAAGACCTTGGTGTTTTTATGTCTCTCCATAAGCCATCACACATATTTCTCAAGGATCATCACCTCATGGTTACTCCACGTTTGTCCCTGACTGGGTTTCTGCAGCATTAGCGGCTCTGTCTGTATTTTTCTCTGCTTGAGTTTGAAAGCATGTTCCTCCCTCTCCAAACAAAGTGAACTAGTAAACACACCACAGATCAATTAAAACGGACCAAACAGGGCAGGTGTGAAAGGCCCTGAAAACTAATAACACCTGTTTGATACATGTACAATAAAATATAATGGATATACTTAAAAATCATGTGGTCCTCCTCTAATATTTTGGCCTAATGTATCCCAAAGTTTTCCAAACGCGGAATAGATGTTGTGGGTCACCCTGCTTTAAAGAGCTGCCAAACAAAAATTTAATTAGTCTGGGAGAGATTCACACATTATCGTATAAATGCTGTTTCAGAGGCTCTTTCATCCCACCAGGAATAAAATTATACACTTAATGTATTTTTTGGCATGAAAATGGTCAAATTAAAAAATATCTTTGCTATTGACACAAAATATCAGTGTCGTCAGTATAAAAATATTGGCCTTCACAGAGCCATATCCATCAGCCGTAGTGCACTTTTTCTTAATTATCAATTCGAAGTGACAACCCTTCACGGCCCCCTGAGATCGCTTCTCTCTTGGCATTTAAAAAAACAATCAACCTATAGGAAACGTTCAGTATCATTGGATTTAAAAAGAAAACACCCTCAAGCCCAGCAGCGACTTATGCATCACACCCCTCATCCTCCTAGAGCTGCTGGTCTTCAGCTCTGTGCCTCGGGCTTATTAATAATTGAATTAATTATACTGACATTGTCGAGTATCCTCCTCTAATTGTAATAGGATCGCTGGGGCGATAAGACTGTCTGACAGCTCACCTAGAGCTGCTCACCTAGGAGCCCGTCAGGAGTCTCACTGTCGCTCTCTGACACATGAATTTGATAAAGTAGAGCGTCCTGCAGTGTCACATTAAATTGAATTGTCCAAGCATAGTGAGAGATTCCTACTGAGAGTGTGTGTATACACCTGCCATGTTTGTCCAAACAGCTAAACCCAATTTGTTATAGTTATATTCTTTCCTTATAGTAAACTGCACCATCTGCTGTGTGTGTTTCACCCCAAACTGGAAAAAGCAGTGAACAATACCACCGGTCAGACAATCGATCTCTGCAAATGACCTACCAACTGTTTTCCCGCTTTCCTGATCTATAGGCTATATCAAAAAACAGGGCAAAACAATAAATTTCACAACAAATTGCACTGTTGCTGCTGTTGTCAAACCAACATTCGCAGCTCCTACAAAATATCTTGACCTATCAAGACCTGTCCTGCAGAGAAGATGCACAACGCCGGCAAATGCTGTTCTGTGGTTTCCCAAAGCCAAGTGAATCAGCAGTGAAATACCAACGTGTATATATACAGTACATAGAGAAATTCTTTCTTTTGTTATTTTGTCATTACTTTTATTTTTATTATCATTATTATGTCCATTGTCTGTTAATCATGTATTCAGCAGCATGTGTATGAGTCCAGGACAAATTTCCTTTGGGACAAGCAGACCCTGTCTTCATCCTGTCATGCAAATCATAGCAAGAGTAACCGCTGGCTATCAAGGGTTAAAGGAACACTTCACCCAAAATACAAAAACTATATATTTTCCCACTTGTCCCTGATGCAATTTACCCATCCAGACAGTTTTTGTGTGATTTGGCAGGGTTTCCAGTCTGTCTCCTTTCACACCAATACTCTGGGACTGGAGGGGGATTTTTTTCAAGCCGTTCAAAATTTACATGTGAAAAATTCAACAGCAGCAGCTCTTTCCAGAAACACTGACATAGATTCCCTACATAATCCACAGCCATCAGGGAGGAGGAGTTTTGTTGGGAACTATTTCCTGCCGAAGAACACAGGCAAACTGTATCTATCCGCTCTCAACAAGAATGAATTTGAGGTGTTCTTTACCTGAAAATAGTTCCCAAAGAAACGTGTGAAGAAAGACTGCAGCAAACTGGAAACCTTGTCAAATCACACAGAAACTTTAAATCGTTTTTGTATTTTGGGTGACCTGTTCCTTTAAAATTAGTTTATTTCTACCTTATAACTTTCCATTTACTGTTTGCTTTCTGTATTTGGTTCAGATTATGTTCCTGCTCTTAAGGGAGAACCTCACAGTTCACTTTGAAGAGGACGGAGATGCATTCCCAGGAGAGTCGGCGCAGTGATTTGGTGTCAGGACTGAACAGGACTAATCTCACCTTGGCAAATGAACTCAACTGAGGGAGTAAACACCGCTGAGTTTGAATAAAGCAGTCCAAACAGGCTTCATACGAGCCCGCCTTGAGATTAATTTGCCTAAAAATGACCTAGTCGGGAGGTTAAGGCATCCCGTGTTTAGCCGCGGGGCGGATGCTTGTTTGTGGGAGACAAAGTGTCAGAGTGCATCATGTCCAAGGTCCTGCAGCGAGGAGATTCATCAGACACCCAACTGTAATGGCCTGTAATTAGAGGGCTGATTAGTAGAAGTAATGACCCAATAAACGATCCGTCTATCATATCTCAACGTCTTTGGGATGAGGCTGGAGGGTGACAGAGGGGACAAACGGCATCGCTGGACAACGAGGACGGGCCCCCGCTCCCGTTAACCTAATTAACGTCTGCAAAGGTGAATAAGCGCTGATTGAAGATAATGAGGCGGTCGGTGGAGGCCTGTGGGAGATCTCAGGTGACAGCTGCGTGGATCCAAGCAAACTATTCCTCTTATCGTCGTTAATATTCCCTTTGCGCGGAAGAAAACACTCATAACAAAAGGTTCTCAAAGCCAACAAACATCTTTTTCTTTTTTTTTTCTTCCCCCTCTCCCGCCTCCCTCCTAGTCAAGCATGCGTACAGAGAGATTTGCGCGCCCACAAACAGACGAGAGCTCCCTTCCTCTGTATTCAGCAGAGAGTGCTGCAGGCCACGGGGTAATAGGTGGCTTGGGGCACATCAGATGGGGAATAACAGTGGTGATTATCTTTTCTACCCCCTTGATGTAATAGATGAAAGCCTCGCCATCATGTAATAGGCTACTTAAGTCTGTCAAGGCAGGAGAAATCTTTACCCCGTCCTTATTTGCCTGGCTCTTCTCTTCCCTCTTTTGTGGTTAAATACGCTTTGTCTGGATGCCCCTGATGAATAGCAGAGGGCTTTTTCTCCCTCTTCCTGACATGATAATAAAAATTCAAAAAAAAAAGCCACGCGGGCGATGTGCTTTTAGTTCCCTTCAGGCTAATCCTCCACAATCAAGAGTAATTTAAGATATGACACATCCAGCCACCGAAGAGCAGTCTGGCCAGGCAGGAATAATCACACTGTTATCCCCTACTTTGGCATCATTAATGAGGCAGAGGAGAGGGACAAACCCCGAGGTGAAGAAGAACGGAGCAAGGGGAAGTATAAATGTGCTTGTTTTTCGGCAGGATCATGTGTCAGATGTTTTTGCATGATCATATCACTTAGCCCTCCAAGGCGGGCTCAGCGGGAGAGGTGCTGTTTAGCAGTTTGGGGAGGGAAAGCAAACAGCAGGATGTTAGTTGTTAGTTGTTAGCTGTAAGCAATGATGATGATGTTTTTTTTTTTTTTTGCTATACTTATCTGAAATGTCATGTTCATCATTTTGTACCTCACAACTAACCTCACCTCTAATGGCTGCACGCTGCCGATGTGGAAGAGCAGCACAGTTTATTAATTTGCAAAGCCCTGTGCACCCATATGCTAATCCTACAGAACCTGCTATGTTCTTTGCATATTTCTGCATAAAATCCTTCCCTTACTCTTTTGCGAAGTGTTGAGGCGTCTGTTAATGCTCCCGCCGAGAAGACAACCTGAACGCATCGGGATAAACTTTTCACAGCCAATCTTGAGCAGATAAAACCATCTAAATGCAAATAAACGGCATAATCGCGTCACGATCGATAGTGAGTTTGTCATGCTGCTGCAGGGCGCACCGTTTTTAAATCACGCCTTCAGTTACGTGATGATCCAATCCTATTCCCCCGTCATCTGTTTTCACAGAGGACCACAGGCTTGACCCAAACAGTTAGCCTCCTCAAACCAATCTCAGGTCCACTGTCTCTCTCTGTGTTATTACGCTATGGGGAATGCACATTTCTCCAGGTAATTTACAATTTACTTGTCTAGAAAATACTCAAATATGATTCTGGTTATTTCCCCAAACCATTATAATGGCAGCCAGTGTTAATTTGAAAATTGTGACCAACATATTAGTCAAACAGATGCAGATTTCAAGCAGATGGCGATGATGAAAACTGACTAAAACACATTGAAAAAAAACAACTAAAATGAAATTCCTTGTACTGAAGGTTGTTGACATTATAATAAAATAAAAACATCACTCACTGAATCAAGTTTGTTTTTCCTAGTATCATGGTCCAATCAGATTCATGCACACTGAATAAAAGTCGACTTAGCGTTTCCTCTTCACAAATATGATTGCTAAAGAGTCTGGAGAGCAACATGTGAACACAAGCAAGCAATAAAGTACTGGGCCTTTAAGGCAAGTGACTTAATTGAAAAGACACTGAGGAGGATTAATGCAATCAGAGATTTAATTGATTTAACAGTAACTAGTCTTGATTAAAATGAAATGACCAAAGTGTGACTAGAATGATTAGTCACTGAGGACTGACCGATATCCACAGACTGTGGGTAGAAAGCATCAGATGGTCCGGAAAGTGCTCTTACAAAATTTCAAAACTTTTCCATGACTGTTCAAGGACCCATAATAAAATTTCTATGACCACTCACAACCTAGGAGTACATGAAAAGAAGTGAAACTGAAGGAGCATAGCGTCGCCACGCACCGCCACATGTTACATCACGCCAACAGCTGCAGAAAGTCGGACTTGCACAACAAAACGTTACATGGAAGATTAGCGTAATTCATTTTATTACAAACAACAAAATTAAATTCCATGACTTTTCCAGTACTTTTGATGATTTCACATAATTTCATGACTTTTCCAGGCCTGGAAAATAAGATGTTGAAATTCCATGACTTTTCCAGGTTTTCCATGACTGTCTGAAGCCTGTATATTTCTGATTGTGAAACTTCAACGTCATTTTTGTGAACTTTTTTGTAGGAGTATCTTAATACAGCTGTCAAATTAGCAGCATAACAAAACTAACACGGCCTTTTGTTTATTATTATTAATTATCTTAAGACAGGCCTGTCTGAAAAAGTCTGTTTTCCTTTTGCATTTGTATTCTGATTCTAACAAAAGCTCATATCAGTATGAGTACCAGCCATTATGGGTGGGATGATATTAAGGCCTCATATTGGCCAGCATATTGTTTCATCCCTATTAGTCAGAATGTGACAAGACTACAACTGAACTAAATGTTTGTCAAAAATTAACCCTGTTGGCAGCTCAGTAATAACAGCTGATCGACTGTAGCTTCTACTTTCAGGTCAGTTTTTCCGACGCACCACCTGACAGGTCTCATATTTTACGTCTTATTGAACTTAAGACAGTGTTTTCCAACACTGTGTCGGCTTTTTGCTGTTTTATAGAGCTCAGCTGGTGCACATTTGATAAACAATATTTGTATATATATTTATTTATTCAGTGCTTCTCTGAAGGTTTAATAACACAGTTCAGCACTGCGCATTCAGACAGCAGGGAGAGAAAATAAGGCATGGAATTGAAATGAGAGGAAACTAATGTAACTGGCAAAGCGTTTTGTTTTTGTGCGCCGGGAGCTTCCTCCACAATGGCCTCCCGCATGTAACTGAGGGAGCTCATCAGCAAAAACTAAAAGCATTAATTACCTGCATAAAGGAAGCTGGCATGGCACTTTTTAAAAATTCATCCTCTTTCAACCTGCGTGTGAGAGCAGCTCGCGAGAGAAGGCAAACCACGAGGAGGGACTTCAAAGCTTATTGGAGTTTG
>OMLF01018488.1:6054-17797 GCA_900302615.1 Holocentrus rufus
AAAGCCAATATGTGGCTATAATGTTGAAGAATCTAAGGGCTGGGCTATCATAATTAAGGTATAGGCGAGCTAATGATTAACTGGTTAACCATTAACGCCTACTAATAAGTCGAACCAATTGATCCTAGTGAAGAATTGGCAGGACATTTTGTACTTTGGCCAGTATTTAAATCAACAAATGAATTACTTCAAAACTAGTCTCTGAACATATGAACACCCTCATCCCTGAGTTACCAGCATTTTTTGTTTGTTTGTTTTTTAAAGCAGCTGAAGAGTTCAATTCACTACCATTGTACTGCTGAGGTTGATAATGTACGTTGTAAGACGTATAACATTTTGTTGAAATTTAGCAGCAGCACGTCTACAGTGCAGCATCACTTGAAGCGTCCGTAACACGTCAGACGATGGAGAACAATACATCGTCGTGTGTCCGTGTTTTCAACAAGAACCTGTGATGCAAAAATGAAAAGATGAAAAGAGCGTCTGATGATAGAAAAAGATATGATGCCTATTAATATGGGCAAAGGATTTCAAAGGTTGGTGAGTTCTGCTGAACCACAATACAAATACAGTTCTGTCTGTGTCTTTCAACAGGTCGTAGTAAACTAGCTGTCTCCAAGTTTATTGGTTCGGGTTAATAATCGGTTAATGATGAGTAACTAATAGCTAGAAATCTTTGCCAAAATTTGCATCTCTGGTATAGGCACAGACTAAGGCCCTGTCCCAAATAGCAGACTCCCATGGTCCATATTTGCGTGTTCCAACAAGGTCCAGAAGGCAGTAGATTGTCCCATTTACAGCCACCATATTGTTCAGTAATTTCCCCAAAACTCTTTCTATCAAAAACTACCCAGTGCTAAAATCAGTTTCTGAATCACAATTTCATGTGAGAAACTGATCGCAGTCACTGAATCATGCTTCATTTCATGTCAGCACTGCTAGTTTAGTTTATGTTTGTTGGTGATCCCGCTCTGTGATTGCAGCTCTGTTGCGAGTCGTTGAAAATATCTCGGAAAATGATTTTGTCGAAAAAAGAGTGGGAACCCTGTCAGCGCTGACGCCACACAAAACACATCAAGCCCGTCACTAACACAGTCAAACAGTTGTAGACGTAAAGAGGCGACAGCTACACTCATGTCAAGTTATCACCTCGTTTATTATAATGATTCACACCGAGAACTGACGCACATCACCAAGCAGAGCCAGGCACATGAAGATGACAACAGTGGCCTGATAATTAGAGAAAACAGGCTTGTGGTTGGGAGGCTGCTGATTTTAATTCCCAGAGTGTTTGGAAAAATCTGGATCGTGGCAGAAACGGAGACTTTCTCCTCCTTCCACAGTTACCAACAGCTATCAAGGCACTTGTGAGAAAAGCACTTAAACCCCAATTAGTGTTGTTCAATGGCCATCAGCATAAGACTGGTGATACTGGGCAGTTCCCAGGTGTGTTTGTGTGTGTGTGTGTGTGTGTGTGTGTGTGTCTGCAAGTCATTTCCCCCCTCCAACCGTTCCCCCAAGCCAGCTGCTCCAATTTGTTCTTAATCTACGTAATAACAAAATGAAGGTTGGGTTGCGTCCTATAGGACTGTCAGCATTTCCGGTGTGTATAAAGCTTTTCTGTCCTGTCTGCATGCTGTGCTGGATCTCTGCTGTTTAATTTCTATCACAGATGTGCAGGTTTAATATGGCGGAAATCCAGGACAAAACCACTTTGCTCACCTCACATTCAGTGCTGGAGACAAGTATTAAAATTTCATAGGTGTAGAACATGAAAGCCCTTCAGCTTCTTGTTTTCCTCTTTTACTGTTCACCTCTTACTTCATCTGAATACTGTCCAAGTTTAAAGGAATACTTCACTCAAAAACTATGTTTTTGTATCATGTACTCACAGAATTTTTCTTGAATGTGTGATAATCGCATGCTGCAAGCATCTATGCACGACTGGCATGCATGTTAATCGAACAAAAGACCCACCTACAGGTTATTTATTGATCAGGAGTCCTATTCACATTGGCTATACTGACACTTCAGTGCGTGAAGGTGTTTTCATCGTCTTTTTGCTGCTGTTTGTTGAAGTCGCTGATCGACTCCATGCTAACAGAAATGAACTCTCCTTCTCTGTGAGGCATGAAATTAAAAACATTTCGTTGGACATTCAAGACAACTCGAGGTGAGAAAATGACACAAAAGACTTTGTGTGAAGTATTCCTTTTAATCGTGATCTGCCAACAGGTGTTCATATATTGCAGTACGGTAAGATAAACCTGGCTGTGTACCCATTTATTCGCTGAAAAATACATACTTCACTGAGACCTAAGGAGTTAAGAAAATGAGTGTGATAAAACAACTCTTTTGTTATCACATCGATAACATCACAACCAGCTGCGGGTGCAGGGTCAGTTTTCTGTTTGTTTCTGTCAGCGTACACCCCATCATTGCTTTAAGATATTCTCACTTCATGCACATATGTCAGCGCAGACATCTGCGAGGAGAGGTTAGGTATAATGTCACACTGTCACAAAAAGCATCTCACAGTATGGTTCCTGACAGGATGTGAGGCACTGCAGGAGAATTGTAAGAAGCAGTTGAGCAAAGCACACATAGCTGGAAAAGCAATTATCACCTGGGGAACTACATTTCTCCCCCCCAAAAAAGGAAAAATCAACTAACAAACATTCAGAGGTAGGAAAAAAAAGCAAATAAGCAAACCAAAAATGCGGTGCACTGGATGCTGAATAGTAATAATAAACCTGGATAAAGAGTGCAATTTTTCCCTGTGGGTCTTAGGGAGACCAGATGGAAGCAGGCAGCGAAAACTCACATTGCAAGCAGAGAAATAGTGCTTTACTCTGGAGATGAAGATGACAACGCGCCATAATGGGCCTAATGCTTACAGAGGAAGTCACTTGTCAAATAGGAAGCAGTCAGCCCAGGAATTATTGCTGCTACAGTAACTTCCACACAAACCCCTCAATCTCACTGTCATCCACCGCTACGATCCGGCAAATTGCACAAAACAGGAGACTAAGGACAACGTATGAGGAAGCTTAGGGCCCTTCGCTAAGCAGAGGAAAGAGAGACATCATCATCATGTGAGGTGCCAGTACAGCTACACAACAAGAGGCACCTTTCAGATGCAACAACAGTCAGTCAGCCACTCAAACAGACACAAAACCATTGAAGTGTTAAGGGGGGGAACAGCCTGTGGGTGCAAAAAGCAAAGAATATAGAACCAATATTGCTGGTTGCCAGATAGGAAGTACTGTAATAGCTGAGAGAGCCTGCTATGATTGAACATGCTCAATAAAATGTGGAAAAGGTAAGTCGAATGTATATTTTGCAGTGTAGATTTGTTAAATTATAGGGATGATCGATTTTTTTTGGCAGTAAGAAGCTCTTTTATACCTCCCAAACACCAAATTTAAAGACATTTCGTTGCTTTCAGCTGGTTTACCTCCATGTAAATGCACCTATTGGCTGCATTGACATGCTGTCAACTTATTCAAGTAGCAAACATCTCAATGCATGAGACGGTTCTGAACAAAAGTTATGTCTGTTTTGATATCTGATGCATTTACTTTACAGTCCGGATCAACAATGGTTTGAGTCAAATTAAGTCTTGATGTAATTACGCCTGAAAAAAATAGTTCCTCTCAGGATAGCAATCAGTAACTTGAAAACAGTAGCTCTAGTTCACAGATAGCTCTGAGGCAGAAAAAAATATATTAAATTGATTTCCCAACCACGGTAGTTGATTTATACTCTGTACTATTATTTTATACAAGGCCCTGAGAATGAATGGAGCTGTATTAGGACCTTGACAACCAGGAGGCACGACAACGCTGACAATAGAGAGTATGCGCCGCTAATGCTGCTATTTACTTGTACAGCTGCTGGAGACTAACTATGTTTTGCCAAAGTGAAATATCACTTTAAAAGGGAGCTCGGAGTTGGGAATGCGAATTTGTTTATCTAAAGGAATCAACTCTCTCAGCATTTACTGCCGTGAAAAATGGCATCTGAGGCGCAGGCCAAGCAAACATTACTTACTCATTTCTGACAAGGGATTGAACTGCGTGAGGAAACTGTTGACAGCTGAATAATTATTCATCTCGCAAATACATTTTTCAACATATAGACAGGGCCTGCCACTTGCAGATGAGTGATTTCAGGTGCCACTACTTTGTGCCTCGGTTCGATATCACAGGATTAATGCAGAATCCTCCTCTTTACTTTGGGTCTCAGGTCTTTTCTGTAGTTACCCGTGCTCTCACCTTTGCTGTTATGACTCAAACCAGTACAGACCTGAGGAGAGCTTGTCAGGACTTGTCAGGATGAGCAGATACCCCTATTTCCTCTCAAGTGTAAAATGCAGCCGAAGAGGAAAAACTCAAACAAAGACACTGTGCCTCCACCACAAGTGGTTGGCAGATCATCTCTTGAATCCGGCTAAAACCCTTTCCGGCTTTGAATTTTTCAAACAATTCCTCTGGCAGGCAAGGCGAAAGCACAGTCGAGGTGCACTGCAGATTATGCGGCATGCAGCAAAGCGTCGGATTTTACCAACTGTCATGGTTATGTGGTCCTTGGAGGTCTTAATGGGCAGCACTGCCCTTTTTATAGAGGGCATTTACCAGATTTGAAATACTTCCCTGCAGCATTTCTCAGCAATTGACAAACAGACATGTATGCCACAATAACGGGGGGAAAAAAAAAAAGATTTTGTCATAGAGCAAAACATGGCATATTTTGAAAAATGCTGTTTGGTTTGAACACAGTAAGTGTACTCACACTGATCGATGTTCCCGTCTGCTTTCCCCTTCTCCTGCAAACACAGAGCACAGACAAAAGTGGTTATTACAGGCTTGGAGGAGTGAGACAAAAACAGCCCTGTGTGCAGCTCTTAGCGGACGATGCGTCGCCGTGCTTTCCTCTTTTTTTTTTGAGAAACAGAGGGAAGAAGAAAACAGGGATGGACAGACGGAAAAAGAACGGAAAAAGCAAAAGAAAGAGAAAAAGAGAGGGGGAGCAGGAGAGAGAGAGAGAGCATATGGTGGATGACAAGGGAGACGTGAGAAGGCTTTCACAAAGGCAGTTCCCTGAGTCAATTCATTCACCCTGTTTGGAAATACATTTGGCAAGATGGCAGGTGTCACCGCGCTGTGCAGGGATGTTTTTTTCAGGATGCTGAGGAGGGTGCAAGAAAGTTCATGCATCAACAAACGCCGATACAATGCTTAATTTATTTGACCATCTCAACTTTGAGTACAGTCAAGTACGACCTTAATGAAAAGGACTTGGAAACTTAACATATGCCTTTTGGATTTTTTTTTTCTTCACCCTCTTGTACATCAAAATAAACCAAAAATAAACTCCCAAATGAAAACAAACCTCTGCGAGAAGATAAGCAAGAAAAACATCTGCACCGGGCCAGCTCTTGTATCAAAACTTAAGCTAATAAATTCATGAGTGGAGTATCTCTTCATTCCCGTAATTCATCATGTAAACAAACAAAGACGACTGTGGGACAGAATCCACCACAGGGCGCCGTGCGGCAAAAACAGATTGGTGCCTCTGTACTTCACAGTTCAAGTATAGTACCAAGGATAGCTTTGGGTTTCTCGTGGCAACTGGTTTAATTATCAGCATCCCCCAACTCTGAGAGAAGCGGTGTGTGTGTGAGAGAGATGTGGGGGTTTTGAAAATCAAGAGCTCTCGGCTAATTGAAACGGTTAGATGAAGAAACACTTCAACCAGTACAAGTCCGGAGGATGAGGATGTCAAGAGGACCAGAAAACTGCCAGAAGTGAGGAACGCACAGAGGTGATGCAGTTCATCCGGCCAGTACCACACACTCTGCCTTCAAAACAGGCTGGGAAATCTCAGCCTGTATACATTTTTATGTCAAGGCATATTGTTCAGCAGGGCTGAGTCTTGGTAAGGATCTTATTATACAATATTTATCATGATACATCGGCCACCGTGTGATTTGTATCACAGTCCACAACAAAACTCGACAGAATTGACTGAAAATGTGTTAAATAGAGCTAAAATACAATCTACTGCATAGCACTATTAAAATGCATATTTTACATATTAAATTGAGTGATTGACTCAAAACTATACCTACATAGACGGATAGATTGACAGATATAGATATAGATATAGATATATGCAAAGCCACTGCAGCAGTACCCCAATACAGCATACAGCCTGCATTAATACTGATGCATAAAAACTAGCACTAAAAAGCCCAAATATAATACATTTGATTTTAAAAAAAAATACATAAATAAAAAATAAACTCATCTTGATACATAAATCAGCAAGTTGCATACATTTTTCCATTAGATATTAATCACCAAAACCAAACCAAAACAAATTCACAGTGCGATTAATAGTATGAATGCCAGTCAATTTTTCATATGGACTGAAAATACTGAATGATAAAGCCAAGCGACAGTTTTACAAATGAGATACAATGCAGCGAGTGCTGAGGACAGTGGAGGAGAAAAAAAAAAAGCCAACTCTGCAGCGTCAGAGTGGAACAGCCAGGCACAATCATATCACCGCTGGTTTAAAAGAGTAGTGACAGGGGCAGAAAAGAAAATGTGAAACGGTGTTCTGGGGTACATCTGCATACTAAAACAAGCACTCTAAAATATAACTTAGAGGATGAATTCATTGTGCACCTGACAACAGGAGCGAGGAAGCAGAACAGTAAAAGGTAAACGGGGGTGAAAAAGCAAGCGAGTAAAACTAAGTACATTATGGAGGCTTGCATTAATGCTGAACAAGGCTGGAAATATTTGCAGATCTGCTTGTGAAAAGCCGTGAATGGCTGGAGCCAGAAGGCAGCTGCAACTGTGTGCATTGCCCTGCACATTACTGGACAAAGTGTGCATTCTTTTTGTGGCTGTCTTACCCTGACCTGCTGTGTGTGTGTGTGTGTGCTAGCAGCATATGCATACATGTGCATGTGCTGTGTGCTTGTTCGCTACTAATCACCCCATTGTTTTTGCACCAAGAACGCGCCTCTGCATAAATGAACTTACTATGCAGTTTAATGCACATATTATGCAAAACAAAGGATCCGCTCGCAGTTTAAAAATAGAACAGAGGCATGTCTGACGATGCAACGCCGCTTCTGAAGCCGCCCAATATGCAGCGGCAATTGAAGTGTTGTGACATTTTGCATTCTTGTCCCTCAGTCTGGATGTCGCCGGTAATGAGGCTCAGTGATCCAACATATGTGAGTCGGCGAGGCCCCTTGGCGTCCCGGGAGACTGAGAGCCTCATAAGGGACACATCAGTTCTTGAACCAAACGCTGCCTCCTGTCACTGCCTCTTCCTCGCTCTCTATATCTCTATCTCTCCTCTCTCTCTCTCTCATTCTGCCATCTGTCCATCTTAATTGCAGACGTGCTTCCTCATGATGGCAGGATAAAATTGAGTGTGCTCATCAGCACCGTCTTCCATCATCTCGAGAGCCGCTGTTTGATCAGTTGATTAGAGAATCAAACCAAGCATAGAGGTGAAAAAAAGGCTACGATTCAGCTTGTGCTTCTCTCTAAAAATAGTGGCTGTGCTTCAACATTATTCTCCAGGGTTTCTTTTTGTCACTTTACTTAGTGCATCCAGCTATAGGGGATTTTTATAGTCCGATTTAATGGCGTAGCAGCCACTCGAAGCACTTATCAGCCTCATAACGTGATGTCTTTTCATGGGGCAAACTCTCACAGTTATAGTTTCATTTGACATATTTCATCAGGAGTCATTTTATGTTGCTAATAACAACCGCACTACAAATCATTAACAAAACCTCTGTGATATATTCTACCTGTGTGCTTTAAAGTTGCAGCTGGCAAGTTTGCATGTCGGTGGCTCCAAGTGGCAGCCAGTCAACTGTCTGAAAACTATTGGAACTTCGATACTCAGAAATCATGCCACATGCTGCCAGTGAACGTGCACGCTCATGTCCACCAAGCCGTCCGGTCTGTGATGCTTCATACAAAAGGAAACAAAATGGACGAGAGAGGCTAAAGATCAAACGCCGGGGAATGCAGCTTTCTCTGGGTCACAGTTTTCCTTCATTATTTGCTGTGGGAGAAGAAATCTTGTTCCGCACAATAACAAAACAACCCGACAGCTGCGTCTCTCATCGTGCACTGCTTCACTTAGGCTCAACGACCAATCAGAAAGCTCCCTCGCGCTGACAGCGTCCGCCGCCAGTTCAACATGCTGAATCGGTCGGTCTGACGAGGGCTGACGTGGGGGGGGGACACACCGCACAAA
Organism: Holocentrus rufus; assembly: GCA_900302615.1. Lineage (NCBI taxonomy): Eukaryota > Metazoa > Chordata > Actinopteri > Holocentriformes > Holocentridae > Holocentrus > Holocentrus rufus. Next base: position 14,353 of record OMLF01018488.1, read on the forward strand.
CTACAAGTGATCCCCGACCACAGTCCATCAACCACGCATCCACCAAATGTTATTGTATCAAGTCTGATTCAAGGGTGCCTGATGTAATAGCATATGCAGCATTTACTGTAAGTGTACAGGCCCAATAAGCTGGTTTATAGACTTATAGGATATCAGCACAAACAGATCTGAGTGCTATATGCCTCCATCTCGGATGCCATTAAATACCTCCACACGATAAGAATCTGATATTGCTGCCATACGGGCTGACATTCTGCGGGAAAGAAAGTTGAACAGCAGGGCAATTCAAGCCGAGCTCTCTCTGTTATGGAGTCTGGTTATGAATATGCCTTTTCCTTCCTCTTTTATATAGGCTGCTATGCAGGCACTCTCCATTCAAGTACCCATATGTCTGTGCCCTCTCCCTCTCCCTCTCTCTCTCTCTGACGCGCTCTCTCTCCCTCTAATTCCAGTCAATAGCAAAACTCTGCTGGAATGAGCTCTCCGTATGCCAACTCAGCTATGCTGTTTCAGTATATTTGCTAAATGACAAAGGCAGTAGCTTCCTTCACTCTGAGAAAGAAGAGCATATTGATACTCTGACCCTCGGTAGAATATCTGTACTGCCTTAAGAGGAGGAGGTGGGAAAGCTATTGGTGCCAGCAAATGTAATCATATTCAAATTTAATACTCCCACAGACGCACACCAAGAGACCCGAGCTGAGTCTGTGTGTGTGTCTCTGTGTTCACATCCCACATTAGGCAAGTAGTTCATCTATCTACATTCACTAGTGAATCCCTGATGTCTGTTGCATGGAAAAAAAAACAGACCAATCTTATCTAATAGTAATTAATCAGTGCAAAAACAAGCTACTTAATGAGCTAAGTGAAAAAGAGCCAAAGGAAAAGCAACTGCACTGTATGTAAGTGGCATTACTTTGTCAGGCCTAATGTTGATGAATCCTAAAATAGAGCCAAGGCCTGACAAATTAGTTTTACCTGTGAATTTTTTTTCTCCTCGGCTTTTTTCTACATCATTAGCTAAAGTGGTTTCATGTTTCCATTGATATCCACTGGCATGATCTGTGACCTAAACATTTTCATTAATTCTAATTTGTATTTAACTCGTAGAGACAAAGTCACACAGGAGAGCTTCATTAGGTTTTTACATGTTTTATAGACTTGCGCATATAGCTATTAGGCTACCTCCTAATTAATGTGCTAATCTCACTCCTACAGGAGGGCAAAACAGGGCAGGTGAAGAGGATTTACTAATGCCATGCAACTCCAACCCTGTTTGCAAATAACCTCTACACATAACAATGCAACCAGAAACATCCAGAGGCAGCATAAGATGCGGCACATTATGGAGTAAATGTAACCGGACTGGTGTGATACAACTTATTATATTCAAATTATAGGAAAACGTGCATTTGCATAGTTTGTCATGTCAGGTTTGCCTAGAATATGTATTGATAAGCTTCTTTGCATTATTGTACATGGCCTGCAATCAGTTTTTGTAGCCATGGTACTGTGTGCATTAGACCTATATTGTATGTTTCAATAGAGTTGTCCATAAGGACATACAGTAACTGATACAGTGTGTAATAACTATTAAATCTTGTAATAGATTCTAAAACTATAAGAAAATGTCCCTCCCAATGACTCAAAAATGCAAGTAATGAAATGGAATGTAGTTTATTTATTTATTTTGTTGTATTATATTATGTTTTGACAGGTAAGTACATTACCTAACTGTTGTTACATCACTAGTTGCTACAGGACAACAGAATGAAGCTAGGTATTTGAATGCATGTTTGTTGTGTGATATATAGCCAAAATATGCCTTTTCCCTGTCAAATATTAACAAGACAAATTCCTGTACACTTAATGTAATAGGTGATTAAATTTATTCAGACTATGACTGAACTGTCTGACTAACCAAAAGTCGTCAGCTTATTATAGTAAGAACCTTTGAGTAGGAGACAAGATTAGACCCAAAAAATGAAGACACCTTTCCAGCTAGGGTGTCTCTTTTCAGAACAGTTCTTTCTGGCAGACCAATATACAGTAGCTGACCTTGAAGAACTAATAGTCATCATAATGCAATGCAAGGTCTTTTAACCTTGGATGCTCTCAATTAGGGACGAAATATGTCTTTATCCATGAGGCTTTCCACGCTGAGTTCAGACAACGTGGGTGTCACAGTAAAGACATCTGGGGAGTTTTTCTCTTGGCATCTACAGCTCCAGTGATCAGTTATGACAGAGCATCTTTTCCAACTGCATCACCATCATCTCTGCCTCCCCCTCACCTCCTCTGCCCAGTTTCACTCTCTGCCAACAAACTGCCCGTGCATCATCTCCTCTCCCTCCACGCTATTTCTTGCGTTCTTCTCTGCCTCCCTCCCATCTCGTCTCTCTTTTCTACATGATTTTTTAAAAGTCCCCTCCCACTTCTTTCCGCAGTGGTTCATGTTCATAAAAACTGAAAGGATCCTTAAATAAAAACAGACTCAGACCTTGGTGCAAAGGTATTTCAGCAACTTAAATCACAACAAACTGAAAAATTACATTTTCACCTTACCGTGACCACGAATAGGAGTAGGTAGGTATGCAACATGAACAGAATGATGGACTTTTCACCTTGTTAGTTAATTTTCCATAACATAACCCATACCAATTTCAGAAACAAAAGCAGTCTAGCCCTACTGCAGCATCTTGCCATAGGTTTGACAGACAGGCGATGGGCAACCAGGATTGACAAATCATGCCATTCCCTGTGTGAGGATTACAGGAGAGAGAGAAAATACTGAAAACTAGTGACATTTTCTACCTTTTCGCACCTGTTTCGTGGTAAATGAAAGGAGCAGAAGCGATATCAACTGCTGTTTGTCAAAGCTGTTAGCTAACGTTAGCTAGCCTACTAGCAAACAATCGATAGCTCAAGATGCTGAACAACATGTTGCGGTAAACAAGCTATAAATTCTGTCATCCACAACTGAATACATTCCCACAGATCTGCAAACACAAGCGAGCAAACACATCCAACAATAAACTAGAAGAAAATACAACTTACCTCCTGTGTTACCCAGTTAGCTAGCCAAACAGTTCAAGCTCATTACGTTAAAGGAGTCACTCACTCATTCAGTTGGAGTCTGTTGACCAGACGTCCCGATTCGACCGGAACAGACCTGATTTCAAGCTATGCCCGAGAAATTTTGAAAATACACAAATATGTCCCGGTTTGTCTAAAGTTATAAAAAGGGTAGCCTCACATGAACCAACCAGTCACACTGAAGAAAATCAACATCTGGCTGTGTAACAGTTATCTAATTAGTTTCCAGAGCTGTCAGTCAGCTATCTGGTTTGGTTGTCATAACAACGATTCCCAAGACGAAGCTGCAGGTCTGCCGGTAAATTCAAAAAGAGGAAGGCTGGAGGTCTGACAGTGAGGAGGAAGAGAA
>OMLF01018507.1:2876-14843 GCA_900302615.1 Holocentrus rufus
TTATCTATCAACTAAGTTGTTTTTTTCTGCTAGGTCAGGCTAACATTTGCGGCTAACCAGTGATAATTGGTAACATTAGCCTAACTGTTACTTATCTTTCCTCCGTCAACGATGGGTCGAGATTTACAGCAGGGTGTTTGAACTAGATGATTCCTCGTCGTGCTTGTATTTCTGTTGTATGTCAGGTTCATTTAACAGAGGTTGCAAACTCTTCTTCAAACCTGACTTCTAAACTTGCGCACGTCGTTGTACTACAGCCCAGCAAACAAGAGTTAGCTTATGCAGGCTCAGTTTACTATAGTAGAGCTACAGCGCCACCCTGTGGATTCAGTAGAGGTCCAGTTGAGGGGTTTAGTGGGAGCTAAGGAAATAATTTTTTTTCCTGTTCTGTCACTGCGAACCTCAAGAAGTAGTTTACCAGTCGAGTAAAAGGTTACATAACAAGTACTAGTCCTCATCCTTAGATTAAATCATGCCAGGTAAACCTGCCAGCTCCAATGTCCCTGCCATTACACTTTGACTCCTGTAGAGGGCGCATCATGCCCTGGAGTAAAATGTGTGCAGCAATATGAAGGCCGCTGTTGGTGCATGATTGTAACGGAGAAGTTATTTGTATTAAGGAATAAATATGAGTTTGGAAACATTTCATCCAGTCTGCAGCAGGCCAATTAAAGCAACCTGATACTTTCTGCAATTACAGGTGAGTCTTATTTAATCTGATTTAAAAGTGATTTAATTAACACCCAATTAGCTGCTTAAAGAGGTGAAATTGCTGCCCCAACTTATTTTGCCCAACACTGTGCGATCTAGAGAGCTTAAGGTAGTCACCAGTCAAATGCTTGTATTTGAGAGATGTCCTTGTTGAGTCTGTATTGAATCATTATTTTAATATTTTTGCCATGTCCATGGAGGCTGCCCCTTTTTCCATACAATTCCCCCACATGAAAAGAAATAGAGACGAGTTCGTTTGTCCATTTCATGCAATAGTTAATGATACAAACACAAACATTCAGAACTCACAGCACAGCACAGTTTACTTGCTAAGTCATTTTATACAAAGAGTAGAAAGAGGGTTTGTATCTGAAGGAGACAAACTGTGTCACATTTGCCAGATAGATGTCGATACACAGAGAGACTGATTTTCAGAAAGGTATTTGTAAAGAGAATCACAGAGTTGAACGTTTCAAACTTCCCATTAAAAAAGCTTTCACTAATCTGTCGGTGTAAAAAAAAGTTAACAGAGCTGTTTCAGTAATCACATACAGTTATAGAAAGCTATCTAAGTAATAGGTAAAGTTGAAATGAACATAAAATAAACAACTAAAAAAAAAAAACATTCCAATAATCAGGTGGAGTCTAGTGGTAGGCGTGTTTTTGTTTGTTGTCCTACAGTGCTCAACCCACCAACAAACCATTTAACAGAACATTTGGAAGTTCCGAAAGAACCACAAAATATTTTTATTTTCATTTTGTCTTTTTTTTTTTTCTCTTTTTTTCTTTTGTACACATCACAACCAGAAGACTTGGTTGGTTTATTGGTTGTCCGTCACCTCTCTGGGTTTTCATCATACGCCTCATAATCCCTTTTTGTGTCATCTAAAAGCACACATCCCTTCAACATGCTGCACACCCCTCTAAAAGCAATCACAACAACCCCTCAAATGGTTACAGGTTAACTCTGCGGTTTTTAAATTGCACTCTTTAGGTGCCGTTCGAGAAAAGGGGGGGCCGTAATCGCCATGCCCTCCCGTACTAGAAGATTTCTATGTATTTTTGAACGTCCACGTTCAAAGTCCCACAATGAGCAGACTGCTGAAGGGCCATGCAGCGTTTTACAGGATGGCACAGAAGAACTTCTTCTCCCTGAACGGGTTCTCCGACGCTGGCACCGGCGATAGCAGCGGGTCCTCTTTGGCGTGGGCTTCGCAGTACGACATCAAGTCTGCTGCTGCTTTTGACACCTGTGAGTACACACACACACACACACACATAATGTATCAGCAGACCTTGATTGTACATAGACAAACTTAATTTAGCTCAATTCAGTTTATGAAACTTTATTTACCCCATACATTAAAGGCACGCATTATAACTTTGAAAATTAGATGCCAGATAACGTGTCCTCCTGTTTTTATTAATATTTAAAGGCGCACTGTGCAAAATTGCCGAGGGCCAATTGAAGCGGGAATCCATTAGATTCAATTTAGGAAAAAGTGGAATAAGCATGTGATTTGATATTTGAGCGGACAAGGTTCAAGCGTTTGTGACGAACAGATCTGGTCACGCCTGTTGGTACGAGGTCAAAATAGAACCGGCATGCTCCTTTAAGTTAATTTATCATGACTACTGTGTGTCCGTGTTGCGTCAGTTGAGCTCACTTTTATCCTGTCAATGTTGGCCTCCATCTTCAGCTGTTCCACCAGTTTCCTGGCCTGTGCGATGCTGGCTGTGTTATTGCTCGCCATGGGCCTAATCAGTTGGGTCTCGTGAGTCTGCGTGGAGGAGGAATACATGTCAGCTTCCCAAACATTCAAATCCAGAGACAGTATGCCATTCATAGAGAAGCACTGCGAAATTACAGGCATGCAAATAGGACTGCTAGTAACAGATAGCCTGTTTATTATCACGTGCCTATGTACACACACACACACACACACACACACACACAAACCACAGGCATATTATTTATGGTGTCAGTTGCTAGGCAGCCGTGACAGTGAGGGTGAGGTAGGGAAAGTGGGAAAGAAGGCTGAGGGGGCAGCGCTTTGTCCACCGCTAAATTTAAAATAAATATATAGACGGATAAATTACAGTATTGTTTTCACTAAAAAACTGTAGTGATTTTCTGAATGGAAACTGGGATTGATGCATTGACTGAGTGTATTCAAATATCTAAAAGTAGAAGAAGTCGGCTCTCATATTCAGCAGGAAAAGGTCGTCAGATAAATCAACCTTTTACCTGCAACGTACTCCACTTTAAGCGTTTTTCTGAATGCCACAAGGTCACAGACCTTGTTGTTTACAGTGTCACACAAAGGTAAGGTATCAATCTCTGCTTAGTGTGAGGAGCAATAAATCAATAAATTGATGTAGTTTGTCTTTGAAGCAAGGTAAGAGAGCTCACCTCTCAGGCAGCAAATGGAAAACACTGGCACAGCAATGCCTTGTGTGTGTTTGTGTGCGTGTGTGTGTGTGTGTCCATGCCTGTAATTGTTAAACGTGTTTGTTGATTTTTATCAGTATCTTTGGCGTCTACACAGAGCCCACAGACATGCTGTGACGTGCATCAGGGTTCCTATAGGTCATGACATTTATGGAAAGTCAGGGAATTTAATAAATTCTTGGGACAATTTATTGAATATCATTCAATAAATTCAAGAAGAAATGAGTTCTTTCAGCCTCAATTTTAAAGGCCTGTAACTAGTTATTCACCAAGCATAGTATTTATTTCCATTGCTTTCACATCATGTTCCCTTCCCACACAGAACAAAACAGAAAAATAAACTTAGACCTCTGAATCTGAAGTGTGTTTAAAATTTTGGCCAAAGTGGGAAAAAACAAAGGTCATGGACATTCAACATTTTAGTTATGGAAAAATCTGAGAATTTTACATTTGACATGATAGGCAAATGTCTGTATCATAGAAGATCCTACAGTACATTAAAATGCTAATGTGGGAGGTGTGTGGTTTCATTCACGGAAATTCAGGATCTTAGTCATGGAGAGTCATGGAAAAGTAAGGGACTTTTCCATCTGAGATAGAGCCGGGAGCTTGTGTAATACTAATCATTTATCATCAAATTATCTGTGTCACTCACTTTTGAATATGACTACATTCACCATTAAAAGATGCATCTTTTAATTTGGTAAACATTTTTGTTTCTGCTGCTCTGCCGCCCACACTGGCGCACAAGAAAACCAGTATAATTCGAACAAATCCTGATGAAACAGTCAGAGGGGCTTGTGAAATTTTGAGATACGGCTGTGGCCACTGTGGACAAAGCAAAGTTAGTTTCCCGCCCTCGGAAGGATCCTGTGACCGTGTTTTTGCTCCATAAACCTCTTTGATAGGACGGAAAAAGCCGCGGGCGCTCTGAAGCAGCATCAAAACAGCATCCTCCTCAGTGCTTGATCAATCCTCCCCCCCCTGCGCCCCCCCGCCACTCGTCCGTATGCACTGCGGTACGAGCCGGTGTGGGGTTAAGACTGATCTCAGCGAGGTGCTGGGCCATGAATATTGATGGCCCACGGTGGCACACCTGTCCACGCAGAGCCCTCAAAGGAAAAGCGCGACATGGGGCCAGTCGCTGCTGCTGGAGGCTCTGCTGTCATTAGCCTGTGCCCTGATGTGCTTCAGCAATTATAACCTCAATACGCAGCAGGAGGCTAACTCTTCACCCACAAGTTAGAGTTTCTCTGTTTTCACCGGCTGATTGGATTTAATGTTGGGCTAAATATTTGGTGGCAGGGCTGTAACAATACAATAATATGATAAATTTCTTTTGTGCATCAATCAGTCTGCTGAAAGAAAGAAATTGAATGAATCCCTCGAATTGATATGAGATGCTCTGAATTTAACTGATTCTTTAAAGGATCAAATGTGGTGATCTAACGTGATGTTTTGCACATTTTTTTGGTCAGTAATGTTTGTCAGTTTAAGTAAATCTGCTGTCTGATTTTTTGAAATATTTCTGAAGATAAAGGATAGTTTATGATAGCACACGATTTTTTTTTAAGTGTATAAAATTTGGGTTGAAAGTATTGAATCAAATCTTTGACTCGAATAGTTGTTTCCAAACTCAAATCCAATTTAACAGTGCTGAGAAAAAAGAAATAGGAAAGAAAGAATGACCAACTAGCAAATCATGAATTGAATTGCTGTGAAGCCAAAGAATCACACGCCTGGTTGGTAGACAAACTCACCAGCCACAACGAAAATTGACCTGCATTTTGACTGGCTGTTCGTGTTATCTCCCCATCTCACCATTTCAAAATGTCACAGCTCAGTTTAGACTGGTAGCTTTGATAGAAAATAATAATACTTCCTGTTTTTGCATTAGGTATAGGCTTGGTTTCCAGTTGCAGTGATGGTGCAATCCTGTTTACACTTTCTTGTTCCATACACAAAACCACTTGAGGTCAGTGTCACATTTTACGGCGCTGTTCACATTAGAGCTAAATATGGTTTTGTTGCTCCTCATTTTAGAGCTGAATCTGGCCAAGTTCACACTTAGCATGATTATTAAAGAAAGCAGCAACTGGTAGTGCAGCGTCCCGCTCAGAACAGAACAGGTGTAGTTTGTTCCAGTTACGATGCAAATGAGCCCGGCTGAGTGTGTGTGTGTGTGTGTGTGTGGAGGGACAGTACAGGCAATTACGACCGCATTCAAAAGAGAATCAAACAAACAAAATGCAAAATCTTTCCCCCCGGCTTTTGACACACATACTGAAAACCTGCATGACCACCTCTGCCTTTGTTGACACAGGAGATCACATTTACATCTACGTGATATTTTGAAATGCAGGATTTATGTTCAGAGTTCATGACAGACCTGAAAATGCAAGACCGGATCCTGCTACTCGTTAATACACGCAAACTCTCTCAATCTTGCGTTGTGTAGCCCCAAGATGCTAATATGATCGAGGTCGAATGTGCTGCTGAACCAGTGACGTCTTTGCACCTGATAAGGGATTGCATGCAGTGTGAGTCTGACAAGTGCAGGACTTATGGTGGTTCAGTTTGAGAGAGTCGGCTAACAGTCCTGTGGTTTTCCTCAGCAGAAGGCGTTGGTTCTTGCAGGGATGTCTCACAACATCTCGCTCTTTATTTACGGCTGTTTTCACTTTGTGGGAGTCGTCTGTTTATCTATTAGCCTGGCTACGCACTGAACACCTGTTATTACCCACTTCATGAGACATATTTCTTCTCATTTGTAAGAGCGCTGTCTACTTATGGCAGTTTAGAGACGTGCTGTATATTACTCCCAGTTTGGCCGAGCTGGGAAAAGACTTCTTTTAAAAAGCAGGTTTGAATGAAAACACATTTTTTCCCACATTCATAGACCTAACACAAGACTTCAGGACCAAGAGGGCTGTGAACCAGTGTCAGTTCAAGCCAAATGACAATCTGAAGAGGATTTATAAGCAGGACAGGCAGCAGACTACGTGGTATTAACAGCGTAATCTAAACAACATTTTACACTTGAAGCAGCTCAGGGATCCTGGTCGTTCTCTCACTCTGGAGAGTTTCACCTTATAGGGTCATAGTGGCATCTGTTTTGAACTGGCTTAGCTATTGAAAAACAATACCTGAGATTATCATTATTGATTAGCGTTATCGGGTCGATTTCAAAAGGAATAGACAGATTATTGGTAAGCTTCGGAATTTGAGGAGACACGGTTTGGATTTTTAAAATAAGAAGTCCAAAAGAACTCAGTTGAGCGTGGTTTGATTTAGGAAAGTATATGGCACACTGCAAAAAATATCTTGCACAGCATGTGAAGGAAGACCTACTGAACCATCCCAAAGTTTAAGAATAGCTGCTCTAATAAAATTGTCATACAGCTTGCGTAACACTGTGTTGCAGTGTGGTTAATGACACCGCTCTGTTAAAAGTCTCCCTCTCAGCAGGCCATTTAGTCTCATACTCTGTGTTAAAATCTTGTTTTTGTTATAAGAAGTGAAGAAATCGGCCAGTGGAATGACATAAACTCACTTGTTTCCAGTGAAGTTTCACTTGTTTCAGGGTTTTTTTCTGGGAATAAGAATAAATATGTTGAAACAAGGCAGAATAAGGGAGATCAGCCCACTAGTTTAAAGAAAATGACACTTGATTCAAAAAATTTCAGTAAACAAGTTGATTAGCATTAGAAACGTGGAATTATCTCATCCCACTGGCAGATTTTTTGTACCTCATTGGAAGGAAAAACAAGATTTAACCCTGAATATGAGACTAAATGACTTGTCAAGATGGATTTTTTTTTGCAGTGCATGTTCAGAAGTTGCACAGAAAACAGTTTTCTGCACTGATTAGTTACAAAGCTTTGATTCAACAAAGATACACTGAAGAAGGGGTTGTTGTAGAAGTAGCATGCAATCTGCAGAAACAGAGCCAGAATCCCTGGTTCTGAGGGACTCTTGATCTTGTAGGAGATTAGACCAACTGGTGTGATGCAGCTGGAATTTTTGGATTGATTACTTCTTCTGATGTATTGATAACTGTGCGGGGTGAGAATACAATAATCTGATACCCCTCTGTGGAGGCCATATGCCCACGATCCTCTGATATCCTGCTGTCAGGTGCAGAGCTTCCCCATGTGTTTCATGTTTGATTTTGAATATGTGACTCCAATGAGATTTGAATTTGCAAATTTCTTGGGATTCATGCATCAAAATCGAAGTTATGTCCCTCATCAAAATAGGGCAGGGACTAGCTACAAGGGCATGGTTGACAACTCCAAGCAGAAACTAAAGGGAATATTTAGCTTGTTTCGTATCGAGGACATAATATTGTTTCAACACCCATGGGAGACGTCAAAACAGGCCATCATATCACCAGCCTATTGATAGGGATTGATGTCAGTCTTCAAGGTTTCTGGGATGTCTACGGAAAAAGTAGGCCTTCAGAAAATAATCAGACGCCGTGGTACAGTAGCCTACTTTGTGTAAAGGTGACAGGAAGAGATGACTTTGTTGTAATTAGTATACAAGCTGTTGGAAAACCGTGGATTATTCCTTTAAAAGGCACAAAAGGCTCTGAGGATGAAGGGGGAAAAAAAGCAGCCAAAACAGATTCCACATATGTTCCTCCTATTGCTGTTGGACACCTCACAGTACTTGTGAACATAAAACAACTCTTCTGCAAGCTCGACTCCAGAGAGCAAAGACGCTGATATATATGAAGACATCAAGTGACACTTCATCAAGTGCAGCTCCATAAATACTCGGCAATGCAGCGATGACTGCTGCAAGTCAACTTTCATGCGCTCTCTTAAAACATCCAGAAAACTTATATGACAAGAGCTGCTTTTTAGATCATTGGTGCATCTAAAAGAAATTTGAGCTGCAAAATCAACATTGGGTTTCTGTAACAACTTCAAAATAAAGCGTGCTTGCCTGTGCATGATATGGAAAAGAGCACAACACAAAAGAGGTTATTAGCCATTTAGGATAGCCAAAGTCATTCTAGGCATTGTTACTGTGTCCACAGAGTAATTTTTCCTGTTTATTGTCAGTGGAGCATGCAAAAATGCCACACTGACATTTTCATATCTTGCGAGGGAGGGGGCGAGGGGACGGTGGCGTGCATTGTATTGTGCTCCCCATGCCTGTGTGGACTCCAGGAAGAATGGGTTGCTACCTTGGAGGCAATTAATGGGGTTTCAGATGAACAGCAAACAAACGACACTGTTGCCTGTTTTGCATTTAGCTTTGCTTCTCATGTTCGCCAATCCAGACTAAGCAGTCCGAGTTTGCATGACTTACAGATGTGAATTCTTTTTTTTTCTTTTTTTTTCAAATGTCACAGCTCGCAAACGCACGAATCTGCTCCTCTTGCTCATCTGCGTCACAAAACCTCTTGTGCTTCCTGTCCTATCCGACAGCTGCCCGAAATGCCGTCACTGAGATGTTGCACAGCGTGGTGTCAACATGCTGATAACTGTGACATTCTAACAGGCGCTGATAAATAATGCATTCGGATGGACACAGGCCCTAACTGTGTCAGCTGTCAACAACTTTGTGGAGGCAATTGATTCGGACTTGCAAGCGCTAAGATAGATAGATAGCCATCTCTCTCTCTCTCTCTCTTTCTCTCTCTCTCGCCGTTGCACAATTTTTGCAGCGCTTTCCAAGTAGAACGCGGTCACAAAAAGTAGGCTTTCAAAATGTGCGAGATGTGAAGCAATAAGCATGCAGTGATGTTATGAAAAAGCGGCGGATTGTTTGCACGTATCTACTCTCTTACTCTGTGTGTGTGTGTGTGTGTGTGTGTGTGTGTGCTATGGTGCATGCTCTCACACACAGCCCACTCTTCTCTGCCTTGACTTACCTTGTCTGCTTACTCCCCCGCACTCTGCCCTGGTGTCTGCCTGCAGTTCAGTCAGCAGTTTGTGTCCGCTCCACTCTCTGGGAAGGCAAAGAGAGAGAGAGGGAGGGAGAGAGGGAGAGAGAGAGAGAGAGAGAGGAGTAGAAAGAGAGTGGGAATCAGAGGGCGGACCATTGAGAACGCAGGCACAAGCTCTGCACACTTCCATTCCTGCATTCCAGCTAAATTACACCGAGGCCTGTGCAGCCTCTCTCTCCCTCCTGATCACCATGTGTTAGAATGTCACAGCTCTCTCTTAACAAAATGCACTCTTTGCGGTGGAGAGAGACACGAGGAACACACACCGCACAAGCTACGGAGGGAGACGCATGCAAGCCGGCTCAGGGCTGCGACTTTGCAGGGAAACATTAGCTTACAGTTTCATGTTGATCCTGCAACCGCTCGAAAATATTCAAACACGTGACCCATTCATCTCTCTCTCTCTCTCTCTCTCTGTCTTTCTTTCTATATGTGCGTTTCTCTGGTCTAACCGATTCATTTTTAATGCATCTGTGAGTCTGTAGCGTTGGTTTTCTGCTGCCGCTCCTGATAAATGGGCCAATTACTCTGCAAGAGCAGATCTGCAGAGGAAGGGAATTCCACCACCGTAAATCATGGCAGCGCACACAACGTTAAAGCAATGTTAAAGCATCCGTTAGCACAACCTTGCGAAAAGTGGCCGGGTCCCGAGCCAAAAAATTCGAGCAACTGGGACTACTTAGAATAAAACAGGAAAAAAAAAAAAACACTGAGCAGGCTCTTCTGCTGTAGTGTTGTGTCACTGTTCCAGATTCACACTGCAAAAAATCTCCATCTTAAAAAGTCGTACAGTCTCATATTCAGTGTTAAAGTCTTGTTTTTCTTAATAATAAGTGAAAAAATAAAATAATAAGTGAAAAAAATATGGTTTGATGAGATAATCCCACTTGTTTTCAATGCCAATCAACTTTCAAATCAAGAATTTTCCTGAATCAAGTGTCACTTTCTTCTTCATCCTAGTGGGCTGATTTGCCTTTTTCTGCCTTGTTTCAACAGATTTCACTTATTCCAACAAAAAGTCCTCAAACAAGTGAAACTGCATTGGAAACAAGTGGGATTATCTCATCCCACTGGCTGTTTTTTTTTACCTTGTTTGAAGAAAAACAAGATTTTAAAGCTGAATATGAGACTAAATGACCTGCTAAGAGAAAAAATTTTTTACAGTGCATTGGGGTCATTAAACCAAAATGCCACACAGCTGTATGACAATTTTATTAGAGCAACGGTTCTTAAACTTTGGGATGGTTTGGTGGATATTCCTTCACATGACAAGAGTAATTCATTTGCATAAGCTTGGAAATGTAGTATAACCCAGATTCTGATCAATATTAAACATAACCTCCCAGGATTACAGTGGTAGTAAGGCACAGCTGATGACATCCTGGTGACTCTGCCTGTTAATATGCATGACCTGTACTTGTGACTGTACTCGTGACCGCGCCGTTACAAGCTCTATTTACCCAGAGAAGATTTGCCGAAAGCACTCACTCTTTTCACAGCGACATCCTGCTTCTCACTCATTAAGTGACACACATTCACACCTGGGGGGGGCTGACTGGTACGACTGCACTGCTCCGCTGCTGTCTACTGAGCTGTTACATGGGAGGGACTGAAGGTAAGGCACCTTGCTCAAGGGCACCTCGGAGGTAGTGGAGAGATGGGAGCGAGGGCGAAGGTTTTGCTTCAGTTTCAGTCGACACAGCAATGCAAAAATCTCCATTATAACAAGTTATTTGGTCTCATATTCAGGGTTAAAATCTTGTTTTTCTTCAAAGACGGTCAAAAATCTGCCAGTGGGAAGAGATAATCCCACTTGTTTGCTCATGCTAATCAATTTGCTTCCAGGATTTTTTTGAATCAGGTGTCATTTTCTTGATGCTAACAAGGCTGATCTGCTTTATTCTGCCTTGTTTCAAAATATGTAAACTATATATGAAACTGTATTGGAAAAAAGTGGGATTATCTCACTCCACTGGCTGATTTTTTCACTTGTTTTAACAAAAACAAGATTTTAAACACTGGATATGAGACTAAATGACTTTTTCAGATAATTTTTTTTTTGCAGCACACAGAAAATATGGGAACAGTAGTGGGTTAAATGCAACTGCTTCTTCACTTATTTTATCAGCAAGATTCAATCAGAATGTGCACTTTTACATGAGAAAAACATGAGAAAAGTAGAAAATATGATAAGACTTTGCTTAACTGAACCCCTGACCTAAAGGGAAAAAAATCAAAATATGCCCTACACAGTTTTCAAAGTGCTTTTAAAGATATTAAAAGGAATTCAAACACTCGCAAAAGAATTATTTTTAAAGGGAAGCAGTAATTCAGTTTGTGACCAAAAGTCCTTCAGTAAAGCTGAACCGTGCCTCTAAAATGTTGATATTTGTTCCCCTGCCTGTCTCCTCCCAAATCTGCGTCAATGTGTCAGACTCAGTTACTCATCCCAGATCTTCCTGTCTGGTCCGGGGATCCAGACTGGCCACTTTCCAGTCTCAAGCCCATTGTTTGAAAATCTGTAAATTAGATGTCTGCAGCCTCAGCTCCAAGTCCTGCCTCTGCGCTCTTTACTTCTACTTTCCTGTTTTCCCTCCACTGTTACAGCAGTGTGCTGTACACCGCTGCAGAAAAGAAAAAAAAATTAAGGCATAAGAAGAGGAAAGACTGCCGACTCTTCTTAAAAAAAAAAGAAAAATGTTGCTGAATTTGACTTCCCTGTGAACTGTTAGTGTCATCACATTTGAATTATGTTCCCGAGCAGCAAGATCAGGGGATGAGAGAGAAAGAGAGGGGGGAAAAAAAGAGAGATGAATGTACAAGCGATTTTTTTTTTTCCGAT
>OMLF01018509.1:3120-19136 GCA_900302615.1 Holocentrus rufus
AGTGAGACAAACTGATTTTCGGTTTGGGGTGACGAGAATCCCCGAGGGAGAGAGTGTGTAAGGGGCAGAGAGCATTCACTTTTGTGTGTCTGTGTGTGTGTGTGTGTGTGTGTGTGTGTGTTTGTCTTGTGCTCTTATCTGTGGATGATGGCAAAAAGCTTTGGCACTTAAATGTCTCTCTCCGTGCTTCACTATCTGTCTTCTCTTCTGTCGATCCTTTTCAATTTCATACAAATCTCTTCTCTCTCTGTCTCTGTCTCTGTTCTCTCTCTCTCTCTCTCTCTCGTTCTCTCTCTTGCTTTCCTTCACTCTCCCTCTCTCCTCCCCCCACTGATGAAAAGATTAAATTGTCCTTGTGTCGCAGACGGTCGTAATGAACATCAAAATCAATTACGTCAAAAACTGACAAGCACATAAGCAAATGTCCAGGAATTTCTCTTGTGGACAGAAAAGTTCCAGTTTACATACTGACACACAGAACTCTCACACACTGCCAACAACATGTGTAAGACTTACTGTAACAGAGCAGCTGCTCCACATGCATCATTCTAGGGTTGAATGATACACTAAAAAAAAAACATTCCAATGTTTTTGACACACATTGTGATTGCAATATGATTTTGACTTTAACGGAATGATAATTTTTACATCATAATTTTCATTCAAAACTATTACAATTGATGATGTGACCTTGTAAAATTTGCAGACCAGGGCATCTCTGCAGCACCATAACACTTCTTTACTTCCTCTAATGCTTTATTGCATTTGGCCATACTGTGATTTAAATAATGTTTGGATTCATTTTTCAACCCCACATTATCATCCTGCAGGATGCACGGGAGGCAGAATCATCAACCTCTGACAGGCAGCATCTAAAGTTACCTAACCTAACCTGAGGCTGACACTGGGTCAAAGTATTGCGTGGTTGAGCTCTGATTCTTAGGTTCGGGGCATTGCATTCCCCATGTGAACACAGATTTGCATTTGCACGTCTGTCCATCTGCGCGGATGCATGGAGAGAATAGACAGTGACAATAGCCTCGGCTGATCTCACCAATGCGTACAAATGCAATTGCACCAAAGAGGGAGATCACCCCAGGCCCAGCAGCACAGTGCATATGGCAGCTTTGTGAGAGCAATCAAACCCTGAATACTTGTTGTAGTATTGTTGAAGTGTGCTGATTGCACCATTAAAATCCATTTATATTATGCAATATATTCATTTGACAGGGCTGAAATTGGCACTATAGAACGAGCAGGGTTATTTTTGTTTGTCAGTGCCTAAGTCATGGATATGGAGGCTCTTATGCAAAGAGTGTCCCTCAAGAGCAAAGTGGTTCAACGTTTTTCTTGAGGCTCCAAGGAATTACAAAACCCTTAAAGTCTAATGAAATTTGAGCCCCACTAATAGTTCTGCTTTGGTTTTGATGAGTTCATTTAAATGCACAGACAGGTGCAAGAATGTGCTCAATGCTCTCAGAGACTCTTCTCACACAGGGAAAATGTCTCACAGCGTGCCTATATATAGATACAGTATTACTTTCATAAAAGATATTAAGTTATCCAGCAGCATATATGCTGTGGCTCCCAGGCACCACAGAGAAAATATAATGCATGCCACCAATTCCACCTTTGCAGAGGCAAAGCTGGGCATGTCTTTCAGAGTATAACAAATTATGTAAGCTGGTAAAAGTCACTGACAGTGGCATCTAATGACATTTCCTTTAATTAGTCCACATAAAAATTAGGAAAGGCAATTCTTTTTGTCTCAAGGCCAACCACAGCAGTCAACCCACAGAGGCTGAAGCCAAATAAGAGAAGTGTGATGTAAGGGTCCAAAACTGCCGCAGACATCCCCCTCCCCGCCCCCCCTTTCTCCATAAAACACTGACATTTGCACTACAACCACCATAAATGTCCTAACATTAGGCCTGCTGCACTCTAAACCAGCTTGAACCCCTTAAATATCATAAAATGAGCAGGATGTCTGAAAATGAAAATGCATACAGTGTGCAGAAAAAGTAAGAGGGATATTTTCCCATGAAAGGATAACATGAAGGAGGCTTGATTAGAAACAGGTAGTCTGACACTGAAATAGCTCGGTGGAAGCAGCTAGAAGGTCAAACAAACAAGATTTCTCCTGTTAGTAGATTTTAATATGTAGTCTAATGTTATGTTTAATCATGACCATAAGAACATCAAACAGGTGAAAATGGCATGACCAATTCCTACTGCTGTTGCATAACCCATTTCATAGTGGAGGAATGTAATCTTCTCATTATTTGTGTCCACAGCAAGCAGTCTATATTTCAGACTTTATTACATATTGTATGCTAAAGTGTTGCAGAGTTCATTTTGCTGCTGATCCTCAGGGTGACCAATAGGCCAAACTCCTAAAAAGGCAGTGTAGTCTTTTGTCTTTGATGTTTTAAGCAAAAACACTTTCTTAAAATCTTAATTTTGAGGGTTTTGATGTTTGCAAAAGCTCCTGTTTGGCTGTCATACCCCAGTAGAGACTGTTGAACAGTGAAGCACTTTATCAGAAAGAAATACCACTTTCCAGGCCCTGGTGAGATGCCTATTGTGCATTTTTTCAACCATGCCTTGGCCAAACAGCATTAAACATTTATCATAGCAACACAAGAGGGCAACCACAAAGAGAACATTTTTCTTCAGCACAAACATCAGAGAGAAAAGCAGCCTTTTCTTTTCTCAAAGTGCTTTGGTTAACTTTCATGTTTATCTGCCCTGGACAACTTGCTGGTTTATTATTCCTGCCACAAAGCAGAGGAGTGTGCATAGTGATAACTGGGAGAGCCAAGCTAGCAGCGCTACAGGCTAGGTTGAGCTTCTGTTAACCTAGCATGTCATGGGATCTGGGGGATGTGGATGTGGTGCAGCAGACCTGCAGCACAGGGCCAAATCAAACTGGGAAGTAACTAGACGAGCGTATCCAGTCAGCTGCAGGCTCTCCAGTGAAAGAGCACTGACAAGAGTCAAAGTGGGTCAAGACTAAAGAGATGAGGTGAATACCAGCGTGAGTGCATATGTGTGCGCGTGAGTGTGTGTGTTTGTGTGTGCATAAGTGTGTCAGTCTAGGTTCCTGTCAGTGTTTATGTCTGTGCATTGTTGTCAGTGAAAAGACAAAAATGCCAGAAATGACACCCATTTCTCCTTTGGCATTCTCTGAAAAGCCCTGCAGCTACGTTTATGGAAAAAAAATATTGTTGCCTTGACACACACACACACACACACACACACACACACACACACACACACACACACACATGCAATACCAAACCTGTGAATCAAAGCAAAAGTTTATTTCTAGAATCCCACAGAACAATTCACATTTTCTTCCTCGCTCTCTGCTTACATCTACCATGGAGGTTGGAGAATGGGATTTACTACATGACCCCCAAAATAACTCCCTGTGTAAACACCACTTGCCGTTCAAGCAGGGTCCAAAGACGTCAGCGATATCCATCACTGTCTTATTGCCTTCCACAGTAGAAGTCTGTTACGCATGCAGCAAAGCTTCGAAATGTTCTGGTGTGAATTCTGGGCAGGGACGAGGTGTCTGCTTCTTCTCTGTTCCTCCTGAACTCCACCATCAAAGGGATAACTGCAAGACCGAATCCATATGGACCACTGCCCAGTCTTATTTTAAGTTGTCTCTTTCGGGAAATGCTTATTTGATTAATGAATGGCACATGAATGAATATACAACAATAAACAGGATGGGTGGTGGAAAGTGCATTCTACTTTGATTTAGGACCCACTTGAAAATGAGATGCTACATGTCAAGAGACTGTTCAATAAAGTGGGGAAATTTCATTCAGTTTTAGAAATTAGACTAAACATACAATAAAAAAAGACTATCTGTGACTCAACAATTCTTTTGCTAGGTGCTATGATTTCTGGGTCATCTAATCTGTACTGTTTTAGAGCAAAATCAGAATCAGAATCAGAATGGAAAGGTTATAAGTTCGGCAAAATCAACAAGATTCTCCCTTTGGGAATCAGGAATGTGCACAGCAAATTTGAGAGGATTCAATTAAAGGGTATTTGAGTTGTTCAAAGCCACGGTCTGGGGTGGGGAATCATTGGTTCAGGGATATAATTAACCACTTAAAGATCTACCAATTTGTTTAGAATTTGTGTCAATTTTGTAAAAATGTCTCCAAATTTGTGTAATTTTTTTTAATGGGCAAATTTTTTTAAAATGTGTAAATTAAAAACAAACCAAAAAAAGGAAAAGAAAACTACTATTTTAGGGCTAAGTTACAAATCCAAACACTTCATTATGTTCACATTTAAAGAAGGGTACGTAATAGGCAGAGATGTTTCTAGTTTTTTGGGGCCCTATGCAAAATTTTGTTTGGGGGCCAGACCTTCCCTAGCTAATGTTATGTGGGCAAAGCAACTAGCCAAGTGCCTGATGCTGTTATTGTTGCACAAAAAAAAATACAAGGCATTTTTTCCATACATTTTATAGTATTTTTCGCATGTGTGTGTCACAGACAGCCTGGCTGAGCAGAGATAAGGCCGAGGTACACCTGGCTGTGAGCCAAGACAACGATCGATCGGATTAGTTTTGATATGAAAACTGTTGAAGCTTGATGATAGTAACATGAAGAAGAGAGGACTTGATGACTGACACATAGGATCTCTTAACATTATAAGAAGTGATATTTGCATTATTTTTGCAAATGGATTAATGGAGTTTATTAGAGTCTAAAGATGCTGCACAATTTTTGATGCAAATTGCATCAGACAATTTGAAGGGGTTTAGCAGTTGAAACAGACAGGCTAAGGCTGCTTTTTGTCCGCCTGCTGCGGCTACCTGTGAGTCGTTGTCGTAAGTCACCTTAGTCTACAGTGGTAAATACACACACACACACACACACACACACACACACACACACACACACACTCCATAAAATAGGCTAAAAATGAACATGTAATGTCTCTGCTCTGCAAGCATTTGTCTTCTTCAGTTTTCTTCTTTTATCAACTTCCAATGGGAATGTTCTTTTGGATGCCATCATTCTCTATTCTTCCCAGACTACTCTCTAGACTATTCATTTTCATCCCCAGTACATTGAGGTCCATTAGACTTGGAGAAACCCCTAAATGGGCCTGTACCCAGGAGAATCCATGCTAGAAGCATTTCCCAGCATGCCGTCTGGCTGAAACATTTAGTGACTAAATGTTAAGATTCATTCATGTTCCGATGCTGTAAAAGTAGTGAAATGCTGTGTTGTCTCCTGTTTTATGTTTGTCTATTGTTTAGTAAAGAATCTAGGTTTAGCAGATTATTGAGTTGTGCATGACATTAGTCTGGACATAGTCTGCATGCAGCAGGAAACAGCTCTGGTAATAGCTATACAACTCACCATCTTAAGGCAACAAATGAATGAGTGCCACCTCTCTGTCTGTAAGATATGGAGCCTCTGTTTGTGCTCCAAGGCCGAAGTTGTAAATTGCTAAATTATCACCAAGTTTCAGTTAATATCCAATTAATGTTCCCAAACTGTCCAAATTCTGCTGCAAACAGCAAAAGGTCAGTCTTCCACTTCTTCCACTCAGGAAGCATGGCTTTATTTCACGGAGACAAGTATATGGAGGCTAAACGTAATAAACTATACATATGTATACTTTGTTTTCCCCACATGTACAGTTACAGTTACAGTTGACATTTAGCAGATGCTTTTATCCAAGGCCACGTACACGAGTTTCGGTTCGGATTACACCGTCAGGTGAGAAGGTGTTCACTAAAGAGTTTGGTCTTTAGTCTTTTCTTAAAGATTGAGAGGGACTCTGCGAATCAAATGGAGTTTGGTAACTCATTACAGCACCGAGGAACCACAGAAGTGAGTCTGGCTAGAGATTTAGGGAATAGCTGTGGTGGGAGCACCAGGCGGGAGTTCAGGTAGGTCGGAGCCGTTTTGGTAGCTGCTTTGTAGGCGAGCATCAAGGACTTGAACTTGATGCGGGCAGCAGCTGGGAGCCAGTGGAGGGATATGAACAGCGAGGTGACGTGCTCATTTTGGCTGGTTGAAGACCAGACACGCCGACGCATTCTGGATCATCTGCAGAGGTTTGAGCGTTCACGCCAGGAGCCCTGCCAGTTAGGAGTTTCAGTAGTCAAAGCATGATATTACATACCCATGTACCCTCTACATAGCAGAAGACGGTGGCCAGTTAGGGACAAACAGTAAAACAGTACACTTCTCATAACACCAGTTCTAAAAGGTATACATCCTCATTTACCAATAACGCTGCTGTGTCCTGCTGCCTGCAGGTCACAGAGGGCCTGACCCGACTCAAGACCAATATTAGAGCCCAAACCTCTGTCAGACTGACATTACAAGCTCTAGTGGTCAACAAACGAAAAATGGATTACTTAACGCCCCTTTAAGTTAATTAACTGAAACATTAAATGCTCCAGTTTATGCATAATAATAGCAGTAAACATTACCTTGCATAGTCAAGACATATTGTGTTGTATATGTTGTTATGTAATATATGTTAGTACTAGAGGCTACTGTACAAATTCAGTCAAATTCCTTGCTTGCATAAGCACACTTGACCAATAAATTTGTTTGTGATTCTGATTCTAAAAAGCCATCCAATCAGCTTCAGTATTATTGGTAAATTTCAGCAGAGGAGTCGTGTCTTTCTGGGAGATCCACACACAATCTGCATAATAAATGCTTCAAAAAGACACACTAAGAGACAAAAAGAGACACTCCCCCGGTCTTTAGCACACCTGCTTCCAATTACACTCAAAGAAACTGAACAATCCTAACGGCCGCTGCCTCATTAGCACTACTTCAATTCCTGACAGTCACCTCTTGTCGTGTCAGTGGTGTACAGGATGGATTCCATTCTTGGCAGATGTGAAAGTGCATATTTTTCTTACAAAATGTCAACATTTCAGTCATTAATCTAGGTACTGAGGAAACCAGTCACATGAGAGTGATTAGCGCTCACAGCACAATGTGCACTTGGAGGATAATTTCAGTTATTTTCAATCCGGGCCCTATTTTCCTGGTTTTCACCATCGCGAGAAAATTGTCACTTGCTCCACTTTAGAGCTTCTAGCTTGCAGTGAGGGATGCTCTCCAATACAATGTAATCGCCAACAGTCAAACTCAAAAAACATGAAAACATGTCCATTAAACATAAAAACACCAGTGCCTGCCATGGGATATGCCCACTATCCAGACCACCATTGCCTGAAATTTTAATATGGTGTAGTCTGAGACAGGGCTGGGTCAGATTACTTTGAAATATAGTCAGTCACTCACTAATACAAATTACATGGCAATTTTTGTAATTAGTAACAAAATCCATTGGATTACAAAAAAAGTAATCTAATCTGAATACTTTTGGGTTACTTTTGGATTACTTCAAAATCATACATTTAACATATATGATACTAAAAAAAATTGAGTTCCACAAATAGCATCTCAGCATGTAAGCATCTCAAAACATTTTCAATGCAGTCTGAACTGATTATAGTTACTTTTTGTAATCTGAAAATGTAATTCCGATTACATGTAATCTGTTACGACCCAACTCTGGTCTTAAGAAATATAGAAAATAGAAATATTATTTTAAGGTAAGGTAAGGTAAGGTATGGTATGGTAAGGTAAAACTTTATTGATCCCCGAAGGAGAAATTCAGGTACACAGCAGCAGCAGAAGTCAATAACAGAAATTACAAAAAGTTACAACCAAGTAACTTACAAGACAAAACAAATTAGAAGCAGTATGTATATGTATGTTATGAATATGAATATAACTAGCACATCGTTAATGCAGCACAATGCTGTATATGATTTTACATAACATGGGCATTTTTTATGAGCTCCCATGTCTCCCACCTGATGTTATGATTTGCAGAGGTGTGTCAATACAAGTGGTAAATACAGCTGTCCAAGCTGAAGCAACAAAACACCACCTTCCCCAATATGATGTGACTGTGGCTGAGGTCGGGTGGCCAGCAGAGTAAACACTGAGGCCTGTGAACCACAAATGAATTATTATAACTGAAATATTGTGTAATAATTGCTCAGTCACAGCTATTTAAAGACATCTGTAACTCATGTGTGTGTTAATGTGTTGAAAGGTCTTTTTTTTATCGATTTTTGGAGATTGCCTTGCCCCTCTTAGTGTATATTGAAATTTAGAAATACATAAACCTCCACAGTGAAGTAAGTGACAACATTTTGAACACAATCAATTATGATGATGGCAAAAACCAAAGGAGGCTGAAAATAACCACAATTAATCCTTGACATGCCCAGGTTATCCTTTGCAGAACGGCTGTGGGTCATGCTTTGGAACGAGTGCCAAGAAATTAAGAGTGACTTTGCAGCCTTGGGCCACTCATTTCTTGAGTAGATTCTTATTTTTCATGCTTGAGTGCCTGAGTGCTTCAGTCACATGTTGTGAAGCATGCACGGCTCCCATTAAGATAGATTTTTTTGCTTGCTTTACTAGTGGCTTTTATGGGCTCTGTCCCAGTTTAGCCTATTAGATTTCATAGCTGTCATCCCGTTGGCTTTATTGCCAACAATATTTCATCAAACATGAAGAGTGACAACATCTGTATTATGTGGACGTTGCTTTCTTATTCTTACAATGAATTACTCTTAGTCTTTGTTCCTCTTCTTTTACTCCTATTTTCCATTAAATACATGCTTTTAAAAGTTTTTCTCCTTTCTGAACAACATAAGCAGCCACAACATTTAGCCTGTAAATGTAACCCCATTTCTCCTCTCTTACTTCTCTATCTTTATCTTGTGTCAGAGACTTTTATAATATGGTGTTAATTGTATCGATATT
The DNA here is from genome assembly GCA_900302615.1 of Holocentrus rufus. NCBI lineage: Eukaryota > Metazoa > Chordata > Actinopteri > Holocentriformes > Holocentridae > Holocentrus > Holocentrus rufus. The sequence goes on from OMLF01018509.1 coordinate 11,979, forward strand.
GCAATTCCTGTTGGTGGCCAATAAAAGACATTGATTTCTTAACGCTATATTTAAAACACATCTCTTTCTGTTCTCCAGAGGCAGCATTACAATCGTTACAACAAGTGTAGCAGGCGAAGTCAGGTTTTATCCAAGTTGGACCAAAGTTGCCTGTTTGGTTGGATGTCATGTCGGGACATTTGCTGGTGCCTTTATTCGCTACCTTCGTGGGTATTTTTCAAAAGGTCAAGGTGAAGGTGGGACATCAAAGTTCACCATATGAACTAGAAGGGGCATATATACCAAAACAGCACATGCAGTGTGTCTCTGAGTGCACTTCTAGTTTATGAAACTGTCCATAGATGATAAATAGGCTACTTTCATATCTGTACACTGATGGCAGAGGTTGCCATTCACGGCACAAACCTGCTGATTGGGAGTGGACTTGCTCTCTAGGAATGGCAAGAATTATTGTTTGGTCTCCTCACTTATTCTTGTTTTTTCTCTACGGCCTCATTTTCTCCCCCTCCTATGCTGCAGAATAAACTACCTCACTGACGTTTAAAGACCGAATAAAATAACATTTTGAGAATGTCTAGGGCTTTCAGAATTTGCCATATTGCAGCTTGAAACAACATATTGGCATAATGTTGGGAGGGATCGTTCAAAAGTGATTAGGCGTGGATCATAGCAAACTTGAAGAGTGACTGAGACGTTCTGGATGCTAGCCTGCATCCCTCATCCAACACCTCCGTCATCCCCATTAGTGGAGCAGGCAGCGCGTGAAACTCTCATAGTGCAGGAAGTGAAAGAGGATGAGGGGGAGAAGGAATATTTTGTCCCCGGTGATGACACTTGTGTTGTGAACCTGCAGGCTTTATATGGTGGAGGAAGGGGATTGGTGATATAGTCCTTTTTCACAGCAGCCATTTTGACATGAAATAGTAGGGTAAACACAGGTGTTGCTAGTGACATTAATGAAGGTTCCATTACATTTAGGTCTAACAGAGCCTGCTACAGAGTCCTGCTATTGTTCATGCTGACTCCCTGGAAAGACTCTGCTACACATAAATGGAACAGAACCTTCTTTAATGTCATTAGTTAACACCTGTGTTTACCTGCTATTTCATGTCAAAATTGGTGTTGTGAAAAAGGTCTATTATCGGCTGGAATTTCTATGTCTACCTACCAGTGCGTGATGCAGCATCTGTTAAAAATATGTCATTTTTAATTATTTGGCACAAATTGTAAATGTTAAGACATGGAAAAATATCTAATAAGAAGAAAGCCATTGTTCTTTCACTTTTCAAGTCTCAATTGATCTAACATTCATTTGCCTCCTTAGGTTCTTTGTGAACTTCCCATCAGCCAAGCAGTACTTCAGCCAGTTTCAGGACATGGAGGATCCAGAGGAGATGGAGAGAAGCAGCCAGCTTCGGCACCATGCCCGCAGGGTGATGAATGCCATTAACACTGTGGTGGAGAACCTCCATGACCCCGAGAAGGTGTCCTCTGTTCTGGCCCTGGTGGGAAAGGCCCATGCTGTCAAACACAAGGTGGAACCCATGTACTTCAAGGTACGATGAGCAGAAATTATTTCACTGTTATGCATGTGACTTTCAATGCATTCCAGAAGCTATTTTGTGATTGAGTGTTAACTTTTACGGGTGTACCCACTCTCCCATGGGGCTCATCATAATGTTCTACTTCAGGCAGTGATTTCCAATTATAATTTTCCTGTAGATTTTGTAGATTTTCCCAAAATTCTGTTTGATATCCCCCAGATCAGGCTTAAGTTTGTTGCATTCAGCTGGGGGTTATACATGTAGGTGTAGAGAGTAATGGTGATAGAAGTAACAAGTCTTACTGCAGTAATTGTGGTCCATGGTGGAGAAATTGTGTTCATTTTCAGTTGTCCATTTTGTTCAGTTTTAAAAATGCCCCACAAATGCATGTTTTTCATGTCCTGATTCGTAAAGCTTGTTTAGTCCAATTTCCACTGAATGATGTGGTGTTAGATTGAGAGGATGTTGTGTCACTGTCTGTCTTCCCTCTTTACTTTTATTTTCCATTTTTAACAAACTATTCTTGTCTTCCTTTCTCTCTACTTTGTCATTTTGTGTCTGGCCTTTCTGTTGCTCATTCACCCACTCTTTGCATGCCATACTGTTCCCATTTTCATTTCTCGCCTGTCTCTCCCACTCTCTCTACAACAGGTTTCCCGTCCTAACTTACTTTCTGTCCTTCTGTATCCCTTGTCTGTCTCCTCTGTCCTCACTCCACCTACTGTAATCTTAAATCAATACTACTTGAAAGGGGATGTTGCCCAAAATGTTGGAGTATTCCTTTAATGGCCACATATTCTCTCTCTTTCTATCTTTCTCATTACTACAGTCTTCTGTCCATGTTAATCGCATGTTGTTTTTCTCACCCTCTCTCCTCCCAGATCCTTAGCGGAGTGATGCTGGAGGTGTTATCTGAAGATTTCCCAGAGTGCTTCACGGCAGAGGTGCAGATGGTGTGGTCCAAACTGATGGGTGCGGTGTACTGGCACGTCACGGGGGCCTACACAGAGGTGGGCTGGGTCCAGGTCTCCAGTTCAGCTGTGTAAGGGGTTAGAGGGGACGGTGGGCAAAACGGTGTCCAGCGGACTTTTTGAGAATGAGAAGAAAGAAAAGGAGGTGTGTGATGTATTGTGGAGGGAAGAGTGGGGAAATTGGAAGTTGTATGAGGATGGTTTCATAGACATGGATACGGCTTAAAGGGGTAATCTGCAAGATTCTAGACTTTTATTTCGGAGTGTTGTTTTTGCACTGCATTTTGCAACCAGTGTCTCCAGCGCTGTGACATCATTTTCACTGAATTTTCTGTTGATAAAGTTTGAGTTTCTATAGGTGGCGGTCTTTTCTTTGCCTGTTCAGCCATGGCGGCTATCACTGCTCATGCTAACTACCCAGTTCTCCATCTGTTATTCCCAAACAATCTGCTGTTGCTGCTGCACAAAACACTTCATGTGCATCAGAGGGAAGACCTACCTGACAGCAGGTGTTTAGAACAGCAAATGTAAAAGCTTTAATGAACTGGGTAAAAGGTTTAATTGCTGTTGTGTTTTATCTGTCAATGAGTAGCAAAATGGACATTTCTTAATTTAAAAATGCCGCAGATTATTACTTTAAATATTCATTTCTTTAGAAAAGACCTGCATCTTTTGGCTAAGCCATGCCCATGAATCCGCCTCATGACATTTGAAAGTTGAAGTTTAAGAAATGTTAAGGAATGACTTTCTAAGGTGTGGAGGGGGCAGTAAGTGTAGGACGCCCCAGCTATGGGACCATGGAGCTGCTGACTGTTAATAGATTATCTTTGTGTTCTACTACTATATCCTTATGTTTAGGGGACCTGCACCCCTCTCTCTCTCTATCGATGCATTGTGTGCTCTTAATGTCTTGTTTAACTGGGGTGTTGTTTGTATAAGTGTACAGTGGGCAAGTGTGCATACTCTTCTGCCTTGGTTTACAACTCATTGACGCGTCGGCTCATTGATGTGTCGAAGAGGGCTGTTTGAAACTCTCTGTTGGAAAGCCTTTTTCTTTGCTATACAAGTTACACGCTTGGTCTCAGACTGGCAAAAACATGCTTTAAAAGTTTTTTTTTTTTTCTTGCCTATCACTGTCCGTCCATAAAAACTCAGCCTACACTTACATTGTGAAAGTGTGATGGGATACATCAGCAGGTGGAGAGAATCAGAAACCACTCTCTCTTGCTCTCTCTTTCTTTCTCTCTCTCTCTCTCTCTCACACACACACATACATACATACACATATACACACCCACACAGGCATGCCATAAGACCTCCCCTATGCTAATATTTACAGGACTGTCAGTTGGTTTACCTCTCCAAAACCCCATCAGAGAGACGTGATGCATTAAAGACTCCATTAAGGGTTTAAGGAACTCACTCTAGACGTCTACGAAAAACACGTCTGCTTTTGTAGTTTCATCGGTATGTGACCCATTTAACATGAAGAAAGATTCCCAACTATATATGAAATGCGTAATGTGACTTTAATTGTGTATTTAATTGCCCTGGCTGACACAACTGAACTTATTAATTTGTCCCTCCCTAAATTGTGTCCTGCATATACTTTCCCTTCCCTTCCCTTTGCTTCCCTTCCGGTCCCAATCCTTACCTTCTTGTTAGTGCACCATTAATACTAGGCTTGGGACTGCATGCACTACCGTTTAGGATCTCCACTCAGTTCCATAACATGCGCAAATCTGTTTAGGATGGACATTAGATCCAATCTTGGGTTTGCATCTGCTCCAGTGACGTCCAGTATCTTCCGTCTGATCCCCCTTGGCATCGGCATCTGGTATTAATGAGGAGGTAATGAGTCTCCTGTCCTCATCATTTGGTTATTCATCTACTGTAACATCCCATTGCCTCTGCTGAGGCCGCCTCATTGAGAACAAAAGCAATTATGGCTGGACAGATGGTCTGGACGTATTCTGTCTTACATACATCACACCGTGTCGGCCAGTGAGAATGATGCTGTATAACGGCCGCTTTCATTCACTTAGTGGTAAACGAGTTTCACAAATGAGTTATGTTGGAGAATGAATAGCACTGAGAAAAAGATTGATCCTTTTCACGGACTTGCAGGAGGCACACAGATATATGTTCTGCAACACCTTAGACCAGTGGTTTTCAAAACAGACCCCCAAGTTGATTGTCATCAAGCCATGGTCAAGTGGTTAGGTTAAAAGACAATAATTGTAAATTTTTGGACAAATTTCAAACAATTTCTAGTAAATTAAATTATAATGAAATCAAACTAGTCCTCATTTTGCTGAAAGCTCCTGGAAGCTCCTCAAGAACCCCTAAAGGTCCCCAGACCCTGCTTTAATAACCACTGCCTTGTTGTTTGTTCATTAATGAAGATATTATCCTTACATGATGGATATTTTGTTATAAGGCTTATCTAGAATGACTCAAAATGAGTAAGCAGGCAGGGATTTTCATGTTTTGCTCAAGAGCACTTCAACAGCATGTGTGACTGTTGTGGGGATTTAACAATGTGATCTTTCTGATTCAGGAATGTCACTCCAACCAGGGTTAGACAAATGTACTGTCTTGCCTGTATTTATTGATGGTATTGATTATTAAATGCTATTTCAGAAGCTTTCACACATTGACAGTGATGAAAAATGGGTGAAAATTTGTTAAATCATTAAAAGAAAGAGGTCAAACTGAAAGATACTGAATACTGACAAGTACTGACTACTGGCAGCTTCAATCGAAAGATATAAACATGTTTGCCTGGTCTCCTTTGAAAAATGATGCCTAATAGACCTCAGTTTAATCCACGCCTGTGGAAAAGAACCCTTCAGGGTCCAACTTTTGCAAAAGGATTTCATTAACAGACTTCAAGTTTCATTCAAGTATAATTGGAGAGTCGTAAGCCTCCTGTCATCACAGCGATAAGTCTGATGAATGGCTGGAACTGCAGCGATATAAATACACACGGACTCAAACAAAACTCATGGTAAACTCTTTCCACTTTGGCTCAAACATCTGTAGAGGTAGTAAAGCGCCTGAGTAAGCTGTTGTCAGTCATAAATCCCTTTTCAAAATACACACCCATATCATTCTTTGTACAACTCTTGACGTCATCAACACATTCTGATGGAAAACCTTCCTTTAAGGTCAGGCTTGTTAGTTTCCTTAAGTAGTCTGTTCTTGAGGAGTATTTGTGCTGAGCGGTTCTCCCGACATCTTGTTTATTAAACACTGTGTGTGGTGTGAAACCCATTGCTCTTGCACATGCTAGCACACACACACACACACACACCCATTCACAATGGGGATGTACTGCTTCTCTTGTGAAGCATCCCTCTGCATCTCGATGTCCCTGTGCATCTTTATGCAGCACCTTCCTCCTCACACTATATATACACACACACTCCCACACATACAAATGCACGTATGTACATGTGCAGACACATCCCAAGCACATGTTCTCTATTCTCTGTGTTTCACTCTGTCCCTCTATGACTGCCTCTCTCTTTCTCTCTTTCACACACGCTATCTTGCATTAAGTTGGCTGAGTTGGGCATGTCCTTGCATAACAAGACTACCACAGCAGCAGTTAACCCAACAATTTTTTATTTATTTTTTGGTCATTCTAAGCTGAATTTAGCCAAACTCACTCTCCATTGCTCATCAAGACGTTCTCCTTTTGCACATATGTTCTCTTTCAACAAATAAGGGCATCATAGCATATGTGGAACTTTTCTTATTGTGAAATGTTTTTTGTCTATCAGTTTGATTAAAAGTTAGGACTTTATATTTTTCTAAATATATCGATGAGAAGATTTTATGTATGTATTTGAATACTGTATATGATTATGTCATTGTATACTGCGTTGTTGGTGGGAGGGAGTGCAGTGGCTTTGTAGTGTTTTGAGCATGTTTGCACAGCCTCTACCACAGACATGTACCTTTGCAAATGTGGTGAAAACAATTCATGACCATCAATAAAATATACTTGTACATTTGCCTCTGTATGTCTGATCCACTGATTGACTGAGTTTCATATTCGCTGTTGGTGTAAAACTGGGTGTAAAATTATCCAACCTCTTTCACTGCACTTAGAGACTAATTAGACATTTTTGCCACCTTACCTGTTCTATGGATGCTTTGCGAGTCGTTGTAGTGTGGGTGTAGGTCAATTTCACAGTGAATAGTCCAAAGAGATATATCTGTTTTCAAATTTAATTTAAATTTAATTTATTTCCATCTAATAGGCTAACTTAATCATCAAGCTAATTTAGCTAATAATCTGGGCAATTTAGCAAAGCAACAAAAGCTAATGTTTGTGATTACTAGCTGCTACTAATGTTAGCTTCAGTAACAGTGATGGTTGGCTGACTCAACAGACCTTTTTCATAGGAGCCATTTTGATGGGAAATAGCAGGTAAACACAGGTGTTACTAATGACATTAATGAAGGTTCTGTTCCATTTATGTATAGCAGAGTCTTTCCAGTGAGCTAGCATGAACAATAACAGGACCCTGGCTCTGTTACAACTAAATGGAATGGAACCTTAATTAATGTCATTAGTAACACCTGTGTTGACCTGCTATTTCATGTCAAATGGCTGCTGTGAAAAAGGTCTA
>OMLF01018527.1:0-10952 GCA_900302615.1 Holocentrus rufus
TTTAAGCTGCTTCTTAAAATTATCGACTGAGGCTGCTTGTTTAATCTGTGGTGGGAGTTTGTTCCAAATCCTCGGTGCATAGTTACAGAAAGCTGACTCGATATACTTTTTGCTATTTATGTGTGGCTCATTCAGCAGGCCGGCATTTAGCGATCTTAGTGAGCGATTTGGAACATACTCTGACAAACAGTCTGAGAGGTAGGAAGGTGCTAAGCCATTTAGTGCTTTATAAACAAGTAAAAGAACTTTAAAATCTATCCTAAATGCTACCGGTAGCCAGTGCAAAGATGCTAATACTGGTGTAATATGTTCTCTTTTGCTGGTTTTGGTTAAAATTCTTGCTGCTGAATTTTGAACAAGTTGCAGCCTATCTATGGTTTTTTTTGGTAGCCCAGCATAAAGTGCATTACAATAATCTAAGCGTGAGAGAACAAATGCATGAGTTAGTTTCTCAGCATCTCCCAGGGAAAGGTAGGGTCTGACTCGTGCAATATTTCTCAAATGATAAAAGGCTACCTTTGTGACATTGTTGATATGACTTTTAAAATTCATTTCAGAATCAAGGATAACACCCAGGTTTTTCACTTCTGGTTTAATCTGTAGAGCCAGATTTCCAAGCCTACTTAATATTTTTTCTCTCTGTGTATCTGGACCGATTATAAGGACTTCCGTTTTGTCTTCATTTAGTTTGAGGAAGTTTCCACTCATCCACTGTACAATGCCCTTGAGACAATTTATCAAAGGGTTTAGGGCTTCCTTATTGTCTGGCGCTACAGATAGGTACAACTGAGTGTCATCAGCATAGCAATGAAAATTTACACCATGGTTACGGACAATTTCTCCAATTGGGAGCATGTACAGAGAGAACAGGAGCGGGCCAAGAATTGAACCCTGAGGAATACCAAAAAGGGAAGCACGCTTATCAGAGGTGTATTCACCAATGCTAACAAAATAAGTTCTGCCAGTGAGGTAGGTTTTAAACCAGTTCAGCGCAGTTCCAGAAAGCCCAATCCAGGTTTCAAGTCGATTTAAAAGTATGTCAAGGTCAATTGTGTCAAATGCAGCGCTTAAGTCAAGAAGAACAAGAATTGATGCATTTTTATTACCTGCACTCATTTTAAGATCATTTATTACTTTTACCAGTGCTGTCTCTGTACTATGTCCTTTTCTAAAACCAGACTGAAATTTTTCATGGATATTGTTGTCGTGCAGGAAAACATCTAGCTGTTTTGACACTGCTTTTTCTAAAATCTTGCCAAGGAATGGCAAATTAGATATTGGCCTAAAATTACTCAAAACAGAGGAGTCGAGAGTATGCTTCTTGAGCAAAGGCTTGACAAGGGCTGTCTTGAGTGCATCTGGAAAGATGCCTGTTTCAAGAGAGCAGTTTACAATGTCAAGCACATCAGCGATAATACTGTCTATGACCTCTTTAAAAAGGAAAGTGGGAATGGCATAATATTTATTTGTATATATCTATTACTATTACTACACTATATATACTATTGCAATGAGTTTAGTATTTTAGTAGCCTTATTAACAAACATATTTGCTACATAGATATTTTTTTTAATGAAAGGGAGTGGTGCAATAATACCGTATACCGCGCTATTGAGCCAGGCGGACTCACCGCAGGGGAAATTCCCTAACCGCGACAGCCCTAGGCTCGTTCATCCCAAATTTCACTAGCCACTTTCCAAAAATATCAGCCAACAATATTTTTTCCTTTAATCAGGATAGGATCTCCAAACAGAAGTTGATGACATGTCAAAGTAGCTGTAAGAGTAGAGTTTGTTGGCTAGTATGTGGTTGGTGGCTTGTGGCAATTTCCCAACCTGGTTCCTCGTGTTTTTTTAACTATGATGCATTATGGTTGCCTGGGTAATATTTCACTCGAGGAGAATCTCCCCACATCATGAAAAACGTTTGTCTTCCCCACAACCTCAGACTGTTCCAGTGATGTACTCATTTCTCAGCGCCCTCTCCTCTTGCTGATCTCTCTCAGGTGTTTAAACGTCACAACCCAGCCACAGCTGAGGAGCAGGAGATGATGGAGAACCTGTTTGACGCTCTGTGTTCCTGCCTCATGCTGCCAGCCAATCGGGACCGCTTCCTCAGGGGGGAGGGGCTTCAGCTCATGAACCTCATGCTCAGGTGAAGCTGCAGACACACTGTAGGAATTTTCCAGCTGAAAAGTTTGGACAGCACATATTTAACTGGTCTTTGCTGTCTTAACATTGTGCAGACACACATACATACTTGATGGTGAGTTGGATTTGGGGATTATATACTACCTGAGCTCTAATGCCCTACAATCTCCCAATTTCTCAAGACATGCACTCTTGCACTACAACATGGAATCCAGAGAAACATACGGGTGGAATGTTTTTTCTTTTCACTTTTCCCCCTTTTCCCCCAACTCTCACTGACTACCGCTGTTCTCTAAACAAATGCGTTTCGTTGACCACCTCACTTGACAGTTTCTTTAAAATTTTATCCAGGTCCAAGTCGTAAAAATAAAACAATTTTTCTCTTCCTGTCAGCTTTATTTTGTAAATGGGCATTGCTACATTGTACCTTTTGTACGCTACACTGACAGTGACAGACTTTGTGCTGTGCATAAATTTGCGGTGGAATCAACATTATGGTATTTTCCAGGTGCTATCTGAAATATCATAATTACACATTCAGTGCTTGTGAATGCTATACATGTGGGGGTAAATATGACAGGGTCAGTCTTGATTTTCTTTTTAATACTCAAGTTTTTGAGATGTGAGTTTTTTTGGGGGGCCAGAGAGCACTGAAACCTTGTCAGCAACTCATGGTAAAAGGGACATTTTAATTTACAGACTCCTCCCGCTCTGAATCTGCAATTCAGAGTTGTAAGGAAACTGTATATTTTAACACTACATTTGATATAACTAGGTTGGCTAAATAGGCTTTCTCTCAGTGTGCCATTGTGAGCTTTGTGTTGAACTCCACACAGTTTGCAGCCACTCCAATGCATTATGGATAAAGTATGATCCTAATGTAATATTTACAAGCCGCAGCAAACTCCAGCGCTTCAGCAACACAAACTTACAAAAGATGGACAGTACAAAGTGCAACAGTACAATAACGTATTCTTTCACAGGAAAAGATATTTTCCAAAACCCAGTACAGCATATCTCTTGACGTGAAATGTGGCCCTCAACAGCTCAGTTGAATGCTTTCAGGACTGTTGAAAATTTTAACACTCACAGCACAACGCAGTACAGCAGCACGTCCGTCTACTCTATTGCCCGGCCGGGCTGCCAGCCCAATCAATCAGCGGTCGCTGGACAGCACAGCGGAAGCTTGACCTTAAAGAGTCATAAAGACGCATTACATGCATTTATGAAACCACTGCGGCTTCTGCACTCCTGCTTTCGATAATCAAGCCGGCGGACAGGTGGATTTAAAGCCAGGATCGATAACTCATTATTGGAATGCAAAAACCCCCTTCTTTTGAATCATCCACCATGGAAAGGGAGAAAGATGCAGAGCAATAGAAAGAGAGACAGAACGGAGAGTGTGATGCTTTCAGGTGTAGTCAGGAACACCTCTGTATTGAGACTTTTATCATCTTTGAACAGGTCATAGCCAAGATGGAACTTTTGAAATGTTGCTCATGCCCAATTCTCGTAAAAAAAAAAGATTATAAACTCCTAAGAAACTGACATTGGGTAATTTCTGATCACTTACATGCTGCCCCATACTTACAGAATATAAAGCTGCGCTAAATCAGTTTTAGTTTTGCTCATTGACTGCAGTTATTTGGCTCATTATTGTAAATCTTACAAACTTAAATACCAAATCATTACCCACACAGCGTTGACTTTTTTTCTTAACAGAGACTTTATCTCATAGCTTAAAATACATTGTTATTGATACAAGTACATACATACAAGTTATTGATTTTTTCCTTCTTCTAAACAAGACTTGGCTAACAAAACAGTATCATGACTAACATGAAAGTTGTAGACTGAACAACATGCAATATGTATGAATTCAAAATAAAGTCAAAGTTGCGGAAAACGGATATAAAAACATTTTTTCAAGAAAGAGCATTATGTAAGAGCTTTCTAAAAAGCATGAGCACAATATCAAACCAGCAGACTTATGGAATAAGTGTATTCATAAGATAATTCTGGTTATTTTCCTAGTTTCTGCTATCATGAAGATTGATTGTGTCAGTTACTTCACTGTAGAGCTTAATGCATTACTCAGCTGCAGGGAGCACCGCTCTCCAATAAACACCCACAGAACCAATTCGCACTCCAGCAGTTGAACCCAAGAAGCAAAATGTGAAACTCACATAGTGTAAACAGCTACCCATCAGGCACCGCTGGGTTCTTTATAACTGCTAACTTAAAACTGGCACGAGTTTGTTCTGAAGTAAAAATGACACAAAAAAAGAGAAAAATGGATTGAGATCCATTCAGTGTCTATCAGAAAAGTTGAAGCTGTAGCAATGAAATCGTGTTCCTCCCTCTCTTCTTAAAGGAATACTCCAACGCTTTGGGCAAAAAACCCTTTTTCCAACTTACCCAGAGTAAAACAAGATGTTCGATACCATTTTTACTTCTTTAAGTCCACTGGTTAGGATCTTATGGGTAGCATTTCAGCATAAAGACTTAGGTCTACAGGGGTCATTAGGGCTCTGTCAAAGTGAAAACAATAAACCTTACAACAGCTCTGAGGCTGTCTTATTTACACAGTGTATCATGTGTGTTTAATTTTTTTTTTTTTAATGAAATGAGTCATTTTAGTAGAAGTTAGATTTTAGTAACTATAGATGGCAGAAACTATAACCACTGATGTGTGTCCTAAAACGATTATTGTTTTTAAAAAAAATTCCAAGACCTTTTTTTCAAATACATGATATATTGTGTAAATAAGACAGCTTCAGAGTTGCTGTAAGGTTTATTTTTTTATTTTTTTCATTTTATTTATTTATTTTTTGTCCTTACATTATGTGTTCAATTGGAACTATTTAAAGACGGTATGCTTTATTTTAATTAAGTAGCAATCTTGTGCTATTTACGGTAAATTGCTAATGTGGACTAATAGATACGTACAAGTTTGGATTTTGTTTTGTTTTGTTTGTTTAGGATCTTAAGTGTTTTTTTGGCCATACAACTCCAGTTCATTTCTAATGGGAGATTGGCGTTTTATTGCATTTTTGTTTTCCTCCTCATGTCCTTGAATGTTTTTTGGCCAGCCAGTGCCTTAACGTTGCACAGACGTATCAAACCTCTTTAGAGCAGAGGTACTTAAGCTATTCAGCCAGGGTCCATCATTGGCTGATTTAATCTCATCAAGGATCCCAGGCTTATCAAAAACACACCACTCTTGTCATGTTGGGACCCTCCAGATATCGACCACGAGCCATTCGGGTTCACGACCCTGTAGTTCACGACAGCAAGCCGTTGAGTTAAGACAGCTGTCGACAAACTGAATTGGTTACAGTTTCCCTTCAGAAAGCACACCGCCTATTGCTCCCCCTGGCCACTCCAGCCGTCCATCATATATAATGTGTCTGTCTGGAGGACCAGACTCAACCATCTGAAATATGTGTCCCCCCTCTGAGATAAACACTGTCATCTGTCATTGGTGGGAATGGAGGAAGTGACACTGTGACAGACAGCTACATTTCCTGAGAGGAGGCGGGGGTGGTGGAGAGAGAGCAGGCATTGTTAGTCCATCTTATCATGCCCAGGTTTTGATGTTAGAAAAATAAATGTCTACATTGTTGACTCTTTGTTCATACAGAATAACAGGGTTCACTTTTATGATCTATCTGGCTAAGTTGTCTGCTACAGTACAGCTTGTGTTAGGATTCATGTTTAATCTTAAGTGCTCATATTCAATATACCATATCTAAGGAAAAGAGTAATCTTCATTGTGTTATGTGGATGATTTAATTAAAGGACTACTCCAACGTTTTGGGCAAAGTCCCCTTTTTCCGACTTACCCAGATTGAGACAAGATGTTCGATACCTTTTTTTTTTTTTTTTTTGAAACCTCTGTACGTCCACTGGTTCAGTTCCTATGTGTAGCATTTCATGTTAGCTTAGCATAAAGACTTGAAGTCTACAGGAGGCATTAGCCTATCTCTTTCAAAGTGGAAAAAACAAACCTTACAGCAACTCCGAAGCTGTCTTATTTACTGTAGCAGGTGCCAAACTGCTTGTGAAAGAGGATGGACTTTTGAAAATGCAAAAATTTTAACCACTCAAACAAAATCAGATTTTAACAGCGTCATTAGTCAATGTCTGTGATAATATATGCTTAGAAATAAAGGAAAATTTAAATTCTTTATAAGATACCATTAATGCAGACAGTTGTTTGCACTTTGAAGATATAGAGACATTTACTATCTCCTGAAATACGAATTGTTGGCTGCAAACATTCAAATGAAACTGAACTGAACTCTGAATTAGTTGAATTAGTTGACATTCCTTAGTGGCCTTAGACACTAAGGCCACTAAGGCTGATATTTTCTGTCCAGAATCAAAAATATTAAAAGTTTTACAGCGACTGTCTTAACTGTGCATATCAGATGACCTTTCAAAACAGTTAATTTGAATATATGAATGCCCTTTATGTCTATTGGATTTTATTTCATTTTATTATTTTTTTTATCTCTGATCTCAGTTTTCTTGCTTCTGTCCGCTTCAGAGAAAAGAAAATGTCTCGAACCAGTGCTCTGAAGGTCTTGGACCACGGCATGATCGGACCAGAGGGAGCAGACAACTGCCATAAATTCGTAGACATCCTGGGCCTGAGAACCATCTTCCCACTTTTCATGAAGACGCCCAAGAAGATGAAGAAAGTCGGTGTGTCAGAGAAGGAACATGAAGGTCAGTCTTTTTTATAAGAGCGATGCCACAGTAAACATACCCCCCCATCCCCCACCCCCCTCAGGATTGATGCAGTCCCCCTCTGGACCAAGCAGCAACGAATAAATGCGTCCTTTTGTTTTGACCTGTAAATGTCATATCCGCTCAGTGAAATTATGAAAGTTCTGGAACACGGTGGGATGCATCATTCAGCCATTCAGCATTGTCTGATATATGAGGAACAGATGGAGAATTGAATGGCGACAGATCCATAGGAGTAGATGGGTACGTTTGTCAGGTGTCTGCCTGACACCAACATAGAGCTTTCAGTGTGTACCAATGAAGGCCACAGTCACAACGAAGAAATAACAATGCAGTAAGGTTTATTTGTCAGTAGCAAATAAACCTTACGTCAGACGAAGTCATTTGTTTAGATTAACAATGAAAGGTCCTTGAGATGTAGGTGCAGTTTCTTTACACAGATGTGTACACAATTTGTACATAATGTACAGATTTGTACATAGCACAGTAGCATGCCTATTGTCAATATCAGTCTGTTAAAAACGTAGGAAAAATGGCGTTCGTGCACCTCATATGTGAATTAAAGGTCATATATACAGGGGTGGAAAGAGTCCTAGTAATCGCTCCTCAAGTATTGTTGCTTTGCTGATATTTTTCTCAAGTGGAAGTGCTACTGTAAAAATCAACTAAAAAAAAAAATCAAGTAAAAGTAAAATGTAGCTCAGTTAAAATATAAATGAGTTTGTTTTTTTGAAATATCAAACTTCAATTTAGATTTTTTTTAATTGCAAATTTGAAAATTGTAAAAACACTTGTAAAACTTTTCAGTAAACCCAGATCTCTGTTCTCAGATCTGCTGAGTGACCATTCGATGTGAATGGCTCCACAATTTGTCAATTTCTGACTTTTCAGTTTCGGATGCTTATCAAGAGCTGACAAAGTTTGCACTCTGTAATGGATGTGATTAAAATGTAATCAAATGCAGTCACTAAGTAAAATATACTGACTTTGAAGAATGTAGTGAGTAAAACTACTGACTGTAAAAATAAATACTCAAGTACACAAAACTCAATTGCAGTCACAAGAGTAAATCTGATTTGTTACTTCCACCTGTGTATATATGATAATGATGGAGGTGGTGGTGATGTTGATGGTGATTGACAATGGCAAGAGTACTTCTCTCAAACCCTTGTCGTGGAACCGATCGTCGTGGAGCCGATGATGAGACCAATCGTTTATATCAAAATATAATTTAATAGACAATAATAATAGAGAATCAACTGCTGACAATGGTAAACCAATTGATAGCAATGATAAACCAACTGCTAGCTATGATAAAGCTATAAACCAACTGCTGAAGTCCACAGCCCCCCTGGCACCAGAAGAGAGGGCCCTGGAATGGGTACATGCAAATTTATACCTTACAAAGTGGGCTGTCCCACACAGCATAGGTGGATAAGGGAGAGAACCAATGAATGACCTCTGGGGGTTTGAGAGGGAAATTCAAGGTACAGGTACAGATCCAGATGGGGGGGAAGGGGGAGAATGCTTTCTTCCACACCCTTCAAATTTCATCAATTCTGTTATTTGTCAAGCAGCAATCTATAGATTGGTGAAATTATTGTGCTAATTGAGGTGATTACATTAATTGCACCGGGCCGTTCCTTTCCTCTCATGCTTCCAGCTTTTTTCACTATGTGTAGTTACACCCATTTCCCGCAGACACACTCGATCCTAATCTGCTCATGTATCACGGTTTGCTGCCTCTTCGGCCTGTCAGTTTACACTATCAATCCAATCTTGATTGATTTTCCTGCCTGCGCTTCAAACCTTTCTTGTCTCTAACTGAGAGATAGGAAGTACAAACAAGAGCGAGAGACGGAGTGAGATCGGAAGTGCACGTGACGGAGGGAAGGAGCGTGAAAGACACGACTGGAGGAGAAAGGAAGGAAAGAGAGAGGGATGGAAAGAGAGAAAAACCCTCTCCTCCCCGCGCTCATTGTTTGATTAGCAGGGTCCACCGAGAGGAATACCTTCTCTCTCTCTGTCCATACTAATTAAGTTTGACACGTCTGGGGGGGCTTCCCGGCCCTCCAGAGGAGAACAAATTGTCTTCCATTGTGTCCCATCTCACCCAGGGGCTGGATGAATTAACCTTTAACCTCCTCAAGCAGCAGGAGGAAGAGGAAGCAGAGATAACCCATCCTAACACTTAAACCTTTTCCCCCCTGTGTGTTGAAGCCCCTGGCAAGCCTGACATACACTTAAAAGATAGGCTGTAAAAAAAAAAAAAAAAAAAAAAAAAAAGACAGAAAGAAAGTGAAAATCCACACTGAAACAGAATCTACCATTCTAATTGACACTATCACTTTTTAACATTTTCTTGTCCCCGTGGTTGTAGGCAGGGTCGCCTCGATCTTGCTGGAATCAAGACAACCAAGGGTGGACGATGTCAGGTTATCAAGACTTTTGTGGGGCTGAAAACCAGTACAGTGCTGGTGTCGCTAACTCAGGAGGGCCATGTGTGTTAGAATGCTTCAGAGTGAAGCTGCTAAGCTCATAAAATGCCCAGAGACATGCTGCGTTCATGTGTGTTCATACAGTAATCGTTAGAGTAGTGGTTCTCAATGGATCTAGTCAGAGTCCACATTTGTCATTAAAGGAGTACTGCAACATTTTGGGCAAATACCCTTTTTCTGACTTACCCAGACTCAGACAAGATGTTTGATACCTTTTTCACCTTTTGGTTCTGATGGTAAGCATTTCATGTTAGCTTAGCATAAAGACTTGAAGTCTACAGGAGTCATTAACCTAGCTCCGTCAAAGTGAAAACAATAAACCTTACAGCAACTCTGAAACTGTCTTATTTACACAGTGTATCACGTGTATTTGAAATACACATCTTGGAATTGGAATTGGACGTACAGAGGTGAAAATGGTAGCAAACATCTTGTCTCAGTCTGGGTAAGTTGGAAAAGGGTATTCCCAAAACAATGGAACATTCCTTAAAGTCATGGTCCACTCATGGGCTGACTTAAGAACCATTCAGGTTTTTTTTGCAAAATGAGAAGTGCAGCAATCTGTTATTTTTTAAATAATACATTAATATGTCCAATAATAACGAACACAACAGTAAAATAGCCTGCATGTATTTGCCCATGTTGTGGAGCGAACCAGCCTCTCCCCCTATGAAGATAGTCTTGCTTAAATGCTGCAGTTTGAAACAGTAGTAAGTGCTGTATAGCTGCACTTATAAATAAAGTTTTATTTTTTCTTTGTTGACCGAGTGGATCCACACGCCTTTGATCCACTCTGAATCGACATCCTCTTTTGGACCACGACCCGCCAGTTGACAACCGCTGCATTAGAGCAACCACCTCAACAACACTTAAACGAGTTATTTTTCCACTCTGTTCAAACTAACATACCGCATGGTGTATGATGAAGTAACATTAGTTACACTATAATGATACAGTGATGTAACAGTGATCTTCAATGCATTTTTTGCATAATTAATTCACATTACGATCCTTTCTGGCGACAGTCTCAGTCTGTATGGGTTTTCCCATCATGCTGCTATTGATTTGTCTTTCACCATGCTATAGGCTTAATGAGATGTCTGTCATAAGGCTTATTGAGTGGGGCCCCTCTCTCTGTAAGTCTACTAATTGAAAATGCCGTGAATCAAGAGTGGTTCTCAAGAATAACACAATAACATTGTAGATTAATTAACTATCAGCTGCTTGAAATGAAAGTAATTAGGAAGTAAAGACCTCTTCTCCGTCTCACTATCACCAGCTCGCTCTGTCTGGCATTCGCCGGCTCTCTCCGTCATAAACCTTGGTACAAAGATTGATCCCCATGAAATCCTCTCTGAAATTTACACAATTTCAATACCCAATAGCCAGGGATTGCAGGGCCACATTAGCTCGCAGAATGACATAATTAATAGAGACATTGTAAGTGGGGAGAAAAAATGAGTTAAAAAGAAAAACAAATGAGACTTTTGTGCTCATGAGTATTCTCAGCACAGCACGGCCGTTCGCTTTCTTTTTTTTTTTTTTTTTT
>OMLF01018530.1:10998-32905 GCA_900302615.1 Holocentrus rufus
AAGCGGGCGGGCAGACACACACACACGCACGCACACGCACACACACACACACACACACACACACACACACACACACACACACACACACACACACACACAAACACATGCACACACACACATTAAATTAATTTGAAAAAATAATTAATGAAATAATAATAATTATAATACTACTAATAATAATAATTTTAAAAGAATTTAAATAAAATAATAATAATAATTTGTAAAAACATTCCTTATCATTAAGTTAATCATTCCCGCTTAAAGTAAATTACATAACCAGGCTTTAACATGAGCTAAGTACAATGTTGACACTGATTTTGCGTGTGAGGGAGAGAGAGAGAGAGAGAGAGAGAAAGAGAGAGAGAGAGACCAAAACAAGGTTTCACCAGTGTTGTATCCGCTGTAACAGCGCTGCAGGCTACCTGTTTGTCCTGTGTGTGCAGTGGGAAGTCACTTCACTGAGGTGCTGGCGCATGGTGGCTGAAAACAAGTGCGAGGGCTGGATTTCACCATCGGATTTGCGAATAAAACTTTGTAATGGCGTAAACCCCATTTTTCATATCCGACCGGCGACATATTGATGCAAGGTTGATTGCGCAGCTTGTGTCGTGTGTTTGAGCGGGAGAAGTCATTCTGGTGGTCACTGGTTTATACCTGTGTGATCTACGACTGCAGTGGCTGGAAGTGAAGAAGCAAAATCTCAAGTCTTGAATGGGTTTGGACGTCTGCAGGCTGACTTTGCCCGGATGGGATGCACGGTGAGCTTCATCTGTTGTGAAGAGGATTTTCTGCAAATGCCCGTTTACCAACATGAGGAGAAGAAGAAAGAGAGCCTGAGAAAGGTAAGCAACTCAGATCTGCCAAAAAAAAAAAAAAAAAAAAAGTTTGCAGACATGAGTAGGCGTCAGAGCTAAACTTGACAATAGTTTTGGTGCAGTAACCGCTTCATGTTGGTTTGGGAATTTTGGGAACTGCAGTTTATGCATGTTTCATTGTTATTTTCAGTTTATTTGCATCTAATAATAAATTGCATCAGCAAACAGGCTTTACACAGCTCACATGTTAATTAATAGAGCTTTATCTGTGTAATTATGGAAGGTTACCAGTCATTGTTGCAAGTCTGATTCAATAAGTAGCCTAAACTTTTGGTAGCATGAACATAGTCATTTATATCCTCTGCAGTCTAATACCTGCCTTCACATTATAGATTCAAACCTCACTGTGTGTGCATGAGTGTGCAACCATTTGCCATGTTTCTACCGCCAAAGGCAACATTGAAAATTCCAAGTTCAGTCATGCTTGCCCTCCATGAGAAAAAAAGCACTCTGATCATCATTAATGATCATACCTACAGTGTCTTAATGGAATAAAGCTGGGGCCAGAAATCTGCTGTTTCCTCCATTCACCCATTGTTAAATTTGTACAGTTTTTACCCAGAGTTGTGCTTTGTAGTCAGTCTAACTCTCCTCATTTCTCCCTTGTGGAATGTGGTCAGTGACCTGTGAAGCAGGGGCCGACATCTAGTCCCTGTGGGGAACTGCACCCACTTCCCCCTCTCAATCTGACCCAAACCTCTGAGTGTAAAAATCAACACTACGCCAGTGTTTAGACAAGTCCAGCAGCCCACACCCATGAGTTCATTTAACACTTTTCATACTTTTGAATGACCAGCGCCCAATGCCATATGGGCTGTATGGGAGCGCAAACAACTCTGATCATCACGTTTGCTGTGCAGCGTGGATTCTTTGTGATCTTGAAAATTAGTCATGATCCAAAACCATGGCTGTTGTGATCTTAAAAGTCATCGTGCTATCATAAAGCCCCCCTGCTCAGTTTCAAACCTCAGCCTTAGTTTTCTAAAGATTTTGTTGTGAGTGATCAGCCAGCTCTGAATACACTTTTTCCCCATGAGAGTAAACAACTTCACCATACCTGCTATCAATTTCCAAGAGAAGGTGCATGCACCTTTTTTGGCCATGCTTTGCAACAGACTCAAAATTTCATTCATTTATACCTGGGACCTCCACAATACAAGTTCTTTAGTTCTTTTGCTGCTGGGCTTTGACAAGATGGGGGTTAAGTGCATCACTCCAGGGCATTTTGACTGAGGGAGGGGAGACATTTACTCATTAGCTTTTCTATGACTTTTCTTTTCCAAGCTGTTTTGTGGATCTAACCCAGCACCCCTCTGGTTGCTATTGCTACTCTTATTGTATATGTTATCTTATCTGTGTTGTATATCTTATCTGTCCCACATTCCTTTTCTGTGTGCCTTAATATACCGTCCTGTGACCTAGGTGACACAGTGTAACATAATGCTGTTAATATTTCTACAGTCGAAAATCCTTTTGTCATTGAAATGTTTTTTTTATACAGTATAACTCCTACACAATGCAATATGGATGACATACAGTAGAGAAACGAGCATTAACAGTATCAGTTCCTACTCCCTTGGCATGGCATCCTAAAGTGATGGGTGTGATACTGTAGCACAAGTGTGATCTGGCTTTTGACTTGGAGAAAATCACGGGACGCTCTGAGGCATTTCGGATCACTTTCCCTGACACGCTGAGCCGTCGCCCTGTTGGTGGCACAGACAAACAGCTGGCACCGAGGCGTGTAGGGCTGTGGGCACATGGATAGTCATGGGAAATGAATGCCCTGACTCTGCCAGCAGAGCTGCGGTTGAAGTAATGAAGTGGTGTTAAAGTGTTGAAAATAGTGACTCGAGTGGAGTAGCCAAGTGTCAGTCATGCTAAGTATAACAATCAGTATGTGATTTAAAATGGTGCGTTTTTATGTGAGGTTTTATTAAAATTGCGGAGCTGTTTGTTGTTGTTTCTCCCAGGTCCTGCAGACAGCAGGAAATCAGAATGAGGCTGAAACACTTGACAGTTTTTTAGAAGTTGAATCATTCATTCACCAAGTATAATAAATGTTTAATCTTGATGACACGGATACAGAAGCATTTCAGCAACTTTAATTTTAAGAGTTACACAGTACACATGCACATAGCACAACGGAAAAGGGATACAGCACAAGGTGACAATGTAAGACATGCAATATAGTCTTCATATTTAGCAATATCAATATTCTACAGCTTTGTACATTTGAGGAGCTGAAGAGAGAGGTGCTCAAGTGACGAGCATTTTCTTTGTATGTTTATATCTTGTTCATAGAATGTGCATGTCAATGGATTAAATGCAATAGAGCTATAAAGACGCTGTTGAACACCTGGGCTGTTCTGAGATGTATGCCAAATCTTCAGGCCAGTAGTTTTTTTTTTGCGTGCCATTTGTTTTCTTTTTCTTTTCATGCTTATTGCTCCTCATGTATAGGTGATGCTTGCGGTTTCTGTCCCAGATGAAGAAGACCGAGAGTTTGGCCACTCCCGTCAGCAGCGCTCACGGAGGCCCTTAGCTCAGAACTTTGAAGAGTGATAACAATCGGCCAGACAGTAAAACCCTCATGTAAAACCAAAGCACACAACCTAGACTTTGATCCAGATGAGGGGGTCTTGGAAAGGCTTCAGGAAGAATGTTCACTGTGTGTTTTGTATCTAGGGGTTTTTGTATGTTTGCAACATATGGGCTGGCAAGAACTGAGCACAGCCTGTATTGAGCTGTAGACTTGCCCACATATGTCTGTAAGAATCAGATTTAAGGGATGCACTGTTGCACTGAGAGTCAAATTCACTGCATTTCTGTCTTATAGGGATACTCCAACGTTTTTGTCAGCGTCCCCTTTTGCCTACTTATCCAAACTGAGACAAGATGTTTGATACCATTGTCACTTCTGTATGTCTATTGGTCTGGTTCCTACGGGTAGCATTTTGTGTTAGCATAGCATAAAGACTTGAAGTCTACAGGAGTCAGCCAGTCTAGCTCTGTTAAAGTGAAAAAATAAACCTTACAGCATTTGAAATAAATCTTGGATTTAAAAACAAACAAACAAACCAAAAAACAAAAAAAACAAGGCTCGTTTTAGGAGAAGTCAGATGATGGGAACTATATCTGATAAACGTATTCAGTGGTTATAGGCTATAGTTCCTACCATCCAAGACGTCAATGTATCAACTACGTATGACACATTGTGTAAATAAGACAGCTGCTTTAAGTTTTATTTTATCACTTTGACTGAGCCAGCTAGCTGACTCCTATAGACTCCAAGTCTTTATGCTAACCGAACACGAAATGCTAACCATGGGAACCGAAGCGCTGGGCCTACAGAGGTGAAAATGCTATCGAACACCTTGTCTCAGTCTGGGTAAGTAGGCAAAAGGGGATATTGCCCAAAACTTTGGCGTATTCCTTTAAGGTTTCTGTTTCAGTCCTTCATTTAACTAAAAAATGTCACTGTTAGCATTCCTCAGTGGAAATGTGGGGTGCCAGTAGCTACAATTTAAACTGTTTTGATGCACATAGGTGTATACTACTAGTACAGCAACCATTACTGCTACTAGAGATAATCACTGTAAAAAAGACAATCTATTAAAACAAACTTGAAAATGATCCCCATGTAGGACCGATTATCTATTTGCCAGCTGTCATTGGGTTACAAGTAATGAGAAGACCAAACTCTCGACATCAGTAATACCGCTGACTATTCCTCCCAAAGAAATTAATCCTCATTTCATTTCAATGCCTGTCAAGTCCAGGTCTCTATCTGCTCTGTTTTCTGAATTCCCAGCAAAGTGTCAGACGGCAGGCGGGGGCTTTCCCGGGATTTGAAGATTTTCGATAAGGTATGCGGTGAACTGAAAGTTACCTGCCGCCCCATATTGCATTCCAGTGGATGCTTTAGCGGTGTGGAAACAGTGTGTCCTCTGTGCTGTGTCTCCAGGGAGGCCTATCGTTTCACTCTTACCTGCCAGCGCTGACCTGCACATGGGCTGTGGAACAAGACTCTCTCTGTGTGTTCCCATATGGAAGGGTGCCCAGTGTAAGCTTGACCCAGGAGCGAGTTGAGATGCCTCAGCAAAGTTAACCTCAGTCATTTTACCTTTTAATGCCCGCATACACAGGAATTTAACCTCTTGTAGATGCTTCCGCTATTTATTTCAAGCAGTGACATGCATTTTATTTATTATGTGAAGATTAGTCATTTACGGTGCTCTTTGATAAGGGGCCAGCACTTTAGATAGAATAGGTACTCTTCATGAAGAAAGCTAGTAAGTATTTAAAACATTGACACAGTCTATGAACAGGACAGATCTTGACCAAGCAGCATTCGCACATATTTTTTTTAATACTTTCAATTATCCTGCTTTGGTGCCAGATGAATGGGATTAACCAGATAAGATCACACAATGAGTGGCAACAAATTTAAACAACCACATGAAAGTATTTGAATTTAATAGTCTTTGACTGACTACTTACCTGCCACTATCTGTAATGACTCCTCGAGTCTTCAGCCATATGATACTCCCAGAAGATTAAATGAACACTCTATTATTATTATTACCGCGATTCTACTTTAACCCATGAGTACCTTTCAATATCTTTCAACTATTAGGCATTCTTTCTAACCAACTGCCAACACAGAGCTCATATGACATTAAGCCCTAGTAAAATTACGATGGAGAATATGCAGATGGAGTTTGAAACAAAAAGATAACTGTTATCTCTGTAAAGAAGTGCACAACAATTATGTCTGGTCTTCTTTACATTCCTATGAGCCACATACAGTTTGCAGAGTTCAAGGCTTCATGTAGGAATAAATTTTACTGCAACACACCAGACTTTAAGTAACACACCACAGTAAGAGACACATTTGTAGACCTTTGATTTTACTCTGATAAACTTTTGTTTTGCAAGACGAATCATCTTAGAGTTTGAGATTATAGCAGGGAAAATATCCTCATGTTACATGCAAGATCAAAGTGCTAACAAGGAAACATCAAGAGAAGTTGGGAAGAAGTTGCTTTTCTTGTTACTCATGTAAGACTTGAATTTTGAAAAATAAAACAGTGCTATTTGGACACTTAAAAAACATAATTAGATAATTCAGTTTATTTTGCAGGGAGCCAGCTGTCATATATGTTGTGTCATAGGAGTTCCAGATAATCACCTAATAAACCCCCAGCCATTTGGGTTAAAATGTAATGAGAGTGAAGGCATAGTGAAACAAATGGAAGTTCTTTCCATACTACAGAAAATTCCAAGTGCTCCAAGTAGTCCAGACTAAATTGTAAAACTTGAGAGGAAATTTTGCAACTTGAGCCAGCTAGAAGCTTGGAATTGTCTAATATCTGTGAGGCCTTTTATCTATTTTGAAGTCAAATGTCTTTACTTTAAGCAGCCCGCGGGCAAAGGATGTGTGAATCCGATGAGCGGATATTTCTTTTACAAATATCCTTTGAAAACATTACTGATTCAGTGATGCGTAAAGCTACCCACAAAGACTCTGGAACAGAAAGATAATGGGGCACAAAAGGCGTTCATTGAGCCTCTTAAAGTGTCTTTAATTCACTTGGCAATGCACAGTGGATAGAATGACAGTCAAAATGATAGATTAAGGCAGAGGGCAACTGTATTTTCCCTCCAGAGTCACGGCTGTGTGCCCCTTTTCTTGGAATGTAAAACAGAGGCCTAACTTCCACCTCTGCCTCAGACCTTGTGGCATTAGTGCAACATAATACACTCCATTTAGCCCTATACCATCCAGTTCCTATGTCTTTGTGTACCCATGAATGTGGCTTTTATGCTGCAGTTTTGTTGATATTTCTCTTCTGTGGGGGGATTTTCTTGTCTTCTCTCTAATACTTGGCAAGGCGATGTGGCATTCGCTCTTGGCAACGTCGAAATCCCACAAAGTCTCACTCTGGGGGCCTTTGTAGCCATTCAAAACACATCCGAGTGATGGACGGAGAGCTCAGCTCTCCCAGGTCGCATCCCATTTGCCTCAAAATGTGTCTTTTGTTGATATTTGTGGCCGGTCTCTTTTCCCGGGGTCTTTTTCACCAAGGTCGGATGCCACAGGGCTCCAAGGGTAATTACTGTGACAGTGGAGCAGAAGTTAGGCCGGGCTACCCAGGTCGCCCAATCATGTTTTCATCATCGGGAGAATGTTTTTCTTTGGGGAGGTAATAAATCCCCCCTTTGACATGCTGCATTTACTCTGAATACACACAGGAAGAAAGACCTCAGATTTTTTTTCTCTCCATTTTGCACCAATGCTTGTAACAAGCTGAGGCAGATCATTGTTGCTAGCTCGCCCTCACTGGTTTTTAAAAGGATAGGTTTGCACACTTAGACATTCCACTGTGGAGGAATTTCATAGGTATTTGCACTGGAATGCGGTGTCTCGGTGGACTGTGAGGGAAATGTAATGGGCACTATGGAATTTAACCACAAAGTGTTTGTCCAATAAAAGTACGGACCACTCACCACCACAGTCAAAGTCCTTCAGAAAATAAAGGGTTTGTTTGATCGTACAACAAGACTAATCCTTAGGCAATGATCAGAGCAATAGAGATAATGTTAAATTTAAAGTGTTCAAATAATCGCTGAGATTTCTCTAGACAGGTAGTTCATGTCATAGGACCTTTAACATTAATATAGCTCTTGAGTTGTGTTTTTCCCTTTATGAGTATGTTAGCTCCAGCCCTCAAAAGACAATACAGGGGGACCCAACAGTTGATTGTGCCACGGAGAAAGTCAGTCAAGATATTATTTTTAGTAGGAAGGGAGTAGAAACTCAATAGCCCTTCATAAAACACAGCACATGTGCCACGTTCCCAGCTTGATCCCTGTTAATGAGAGTGAGTGTGTCACACCCTGTGCAACAAGCGATGGAATCCCTAATCAAATCACACTCTTGGACTTGACGCTACACATGTGTTGCACACGCCTGAAATCCTACACATGTATCCCTGGCATGCCGCGCATTTACAAAATACAAGCACGCTGGGTTTTATTTACAGTACCTCCCATGGCGGTTCTCCACTTCAAGAATTTACTCCTGTGGTCGAGGACAGTCCAATCAATACTTTAGAACATAAACGTATCTCTCACAATGTTGACTCTATGGACACTGGACCCACAGAGTCTGTGTTTGGATATTACACCCAAATGAGCTTTACTTCACAAAAGTGTTTTCAGTTTTGAACATGTGCCCCCATCTGCAGAAAGTAACCTAATGTGCTCTCCCATTCACATTGTCGTTATGTTCATATTACAGCTGAATGGGTCCCAAACTCCCCCAGTCAGAATGAACAGAACAAAAACAACAACAAAAAGCTGAATGGAATTGCAGTTTTAACATTTGGAAAAATGCCTTGATTCCATTAAAAACTTAAGACACACAGGAGGGAACGGAAAAACATAGGCATAGAAACGTGTGTGGCATTTTTTGTTATTTTCACTCCGTGCATGCACATTTGTGACATTTCGGTCAGCGCATGTTGGTATCAGATATGCATTACATCACAAAATCAACAGTCATCTGATATTGAGCATGAAGGTGAAGTCTAAACGTAGCCCTGGTTCTCCTGGTTCAAGCTTTGATAGATATTTGTTCACCTTAACCAACAATAATTGCATGGAAAAACATGCAGGATTTCTTAATTTGATTGGCGTTTCCCTTTAATCATGGGTCATCCTACAGCACATGCGACACAGCAGTTCTCAGAACTTAATCTGCCACTTGTATGCCCTGTGCGTGTCTATCTGCTTTGTCAAGTCTTCATGACATGAGTCTGAAAATAGCCTGAATACCTCCACATCACTGTGTTCTGTCCTTGAGGGCTCTTTCACAACTGTGTGTACCAGCTTGTGTTTGGGGTTTGCAGCAAATTATCACTTTAATATGTATTCAATTCACATATATAGTACATTTCAAAATATGATAGCTAGAATACTGGCTCATATTTACATAAGTCACAGAAATGATATCTCTTGCTGTTATCATGAAGTCCTTTAATGAAAGGTGTCAGCTGTGATGCTGGCTCACTTGAGCTTTTATTCATGCCAATACTCCACTCTCCAAAGAAATAGATCTCGGCTTTTGCAAGTAGGTGTAGCAATACATTAAGACGTACAGTTCTTGAAATGTAAACACTGTAATGCTGTTAACTGAAGCAAAAAAAAACATCATCTGGGTTAATGAAAAAAAAAGATGCTAATTTTAGACATATTAATGGTTATGCTTGGTCTGTTGTGAAAGCTTGAGCTGCTGTTGTCAGAGATAAGAATAATGGATCTACTAACAGGCCGAAGCTTGATAAAGTGCCTTTAATCAGCTTTAGATGAACAAGCTGCTTTTAATGGCTGCATTATCAGTTAGCAGCTCCTTCCATTGCCATGCTGTTGCTTATCATTTCTCTTGATAACAGTCCTCTTTGTGGCACATTCTTCGAATCTCTTGTGATTTTCTGTGATTGTCTTGTGGCTCAGCACTACCAGTAAGGTTTGTGATGGCCTAGCCTTTGAAACCTGGCATATATCAGTCACATTTCTTTGACTGTATATTGTTGGAATGTAGAAGTATCACTGGTTGTGCAGGGAGGTGTAATCTGATACTTTTGCTACAAGTTGCCAGGGATATGCTTATCTCCTGATTTGATACTACCATGATACGGGTGCCAATTAAGTATTGCAATTCTACAAGTATTACGATTTAAAATTAAGGATTTGTTGTGATTTTTGTTTACTTTTTTAATACTAGACCATGGGAAAAAGTTGAATCATACACTTATAAAGTCTAGAGAAACAATGCATATCACATGTCAGTCAGTCTTGTTGAGTTTTATATCATTGCTATGCTGCATACAAAAAAGGTAAATAAAATGTACATGTACAGTAGAATAAAAAGAAATATATATACTTTCTGAAGTAAATTGCTACATTTAGCTGTTCCTGCTCATCAATATACTGTCACGGTACTTGGGTGCTGATTTGATTTAAAGAAATTGTAAAAAAAAAAAATCCCCACCCTTACAAATTGCCCATTTAACATCAGTAATCATACCATGCAGTGCCTGCCATGACAAAGTCTTTAACAGGAAAAAGAGACAAATTGCCTAATTAAAGCCCCTTGGCAGTCATATAGAAAACCTGTAACAGGTGGAATGCTAGCTGTCAAAAGTATTTATTTTTGCAAATAAAAAATGCCTTAATTTCTTATAGTAACATCATTTGCTAAGTAACCCTTCCACACCAATGTGTCACACATCCCACATCTGCTTAAAGGTGCATTTACTATTCCATAGCACAAAGTGACCATGTTGATCAATACCAATGATTCAACCATCACGCTGGCAACTGCTGAAATTTCTGGCTGTCACAACTCACTCTATATTTGTTTAGCTAACTTACTCAGTTTTCTAATTTTTTGTCCATTACAAGGTTCTGTGCCACAGACCTGTCCATGTTGTTACGATACCTTGGTGGCTGATAGAGGTCAATAAAAGTAATAGTTTGTTTAATGCTCCTTCAAAAACAAAGGCTAGAACCAAACCCGGGCCAAACAGCATTTGAAAATGTTTTTTTATGGGTTATTAAAGCCTGCTCAGGTTCCAGAGCTGTGACAATACAAGAAAATGTGAGCAATGACAAACAATTTAGTGTACTTCAATATAATGGACAACTTAGTTTACACTGTGAATAGTCCTGATGTGGAAAACCCCACACATCTGGTACTCTATGTAGGTTCAAATAAATGCCAAGAACTTGAAATACTATTTGATCCACGTCTGGCTAGAGTGCCAGTCATATTCTGGGTCCATAGACCAGCTCTTGTTTAATCCAAGTCTAGACATTTAACTCCATAGAAATCAAGATGAGGGAAACTACCTCAGAGACCGGCCAAACATTTGAATTTCCACAGCTCTTTTATCTGGCGGGGACAAGCACGTGACGGTGTTTGCTTGGTGTCTGGGCGGGTCGCGGGCGTTTTGACTCGGGACAAGCAGACATGAAAGAAAAGGCAAGATAGCCCAACAAGCAGTGAATACATTCCTTCTCTTTCAAATTGGGGCTTCACATGTAGTCAAAACAATGACAGGGCTCTGTGCTTTCTCAGAGACATTTTTCTAAAATACACCAGGTACATCAAAGTAGAAGTAAATGAAAGAATGGCAGTTTGGAAGTTTGTTGTGTTTGTTGTTATGGCTATGCCTGATTTAAATGATATTGCAAATCAAAGACTTAGTGCTTTTTAACCAGCAGATGGGGATATTGCTATTGATTTGTTTGACTTTATACAGTGTGATTCACTCGCACATGGACAAGACAAACTACTGGAAGCAATAAGCTGGAGAAATGATGTCTGCTGGTGATGGAGGTGTCAGCTCATTGTCTTTTTTTCAGAAAAAAACAAAAAAAAAAAACTGCTGTTTTTCTATGCAATGCAGTCATTTCAGTCATTGAAACCAATTGGCATATGTTGTAAGGACAGCTATTATTAAGTTATTATTGTTGCAGCATTTCTTTGACTCTCAAAGTTGTATTTGCCCAAGGGAGTTCCTCTGCATACATAAAAAGTGACAGATATTAAGTGGATCTTTCAGTGGTCTGTCTATTCATGAATAGACATGACACATGTTGGGAGGCTGTGACACATGTGTCATGTTAAACCTTTGGGAAGAAAGTGTTACCAAGTTATAAAAGTTTGCAAGGGAAAAGCCTGGACGGTCCTTTTCTTCCAAAGCATTAAGGGATTCCAATGTAAACACTATTAAGGGCTTCCATGCCAAAGTGATGGGTGGGTAATGTCCCATCTCTCTCCTGCAACAGGGTCAGCTTCTCAGAAGTTAATTCAATTAAAGCAGACAAAAGCCCACTGGCACCAATAAAGTTCATGTGAAATGTGAAGCCATGCGATGGACACACACAGTCTTGTGGCCAGTCAAGCGTGATTTACATTTGCATAATGCCCAGCTATTGGGCAGGCTCGCTATCGCCATGGGTTACAGTTGGTGTTGAGAAGAAATGCAGTTAGTGGGTGTATCTTGTCTGAGGCTGACAGGCGGGGTTTGCTGCCCCACCACAACCACACCACACACACACACATATATATATATCTATTCATGTTAATCTTATTGACTCTCATTATCTACACTGATTCCCAACCCTGACCATAACCTTAACCCTAACCTGAACTTAATCCTACTTCTAATTTTAACCATTATTGAAATGTCATTAAACTTAACCCTTGCCCCAGTGTAAACCTACCCACAACTCTAATTTTAGAGGAACAATTCATCAGCATTTTTGTTTTCATCTTCTACTCACCTCTATGCCAGCTGAAACGGTTATGAAGTGTCTTTTTTTCTAGAACTGTCAATAAATACTGCTTTGTAGACTTCCATAAACAGAATTAGTCTTTGCAGTCCTCCAAAGCCCAACGACCACATCCTGAGTGGAAAAGATCTATTTACACTGTTATTAAGTGCAAATCTTCACTACTACCTTTAATTGTAAAGACACACCCAAGCCTCTCGTGTCCACTGTCCACTTGAGCTCAGCATCCAGGAAATACACAAACTTCAACTGACATGGGGGTGAATAGAGGTGTAAGAAAATATCAATACTTTCTGTTACTTGTTAAGGCGTTTGACCCTCTTTGAGTATACAATATAACACACACAAAACACACTATAGTTACTATGATCCCACATCAACACAATAAAAGCCAAAAGTGATGCCAAAAAGTTTCAACACAAATGTCACAATGTAATATTGCATTTTGTTTAAACTTTTAAATGACCTACATAGTTTTTTTTTTTTTTTGAGAAAATAACTATTAGTTGGTTTTATTCATATCAAAGCATAGCAACAAGTGTCTTCTTTATGTAAAATCGAATCTAATCTTTACCTTTTACAACTCCAATTAATCGCTGTCAAATATGATTATTTATGGCTGGCTGCTCACACAAAATATTGCCATCCAGCCTTCCTTGCCAAACCTTTGAGCACCTCTGTTGTCAGAAAGCTTCAAACTACTAGATTCTGCTTGAAGCCATATGGCGGTTCTCCAAACCTGTTGTTACACTCATTTATGACAGCTTTCACCCAGTTGCATATAACTAAGTCACCTCTAGGGATTAATACCTTCTTTGCACAATATGTCATAACTGCTCCATGCTTAAATCTTACATCATTTCTTGCACATGTGGAATGTATAGACTTAATGCACAACCAAAGGCTGATCTAATCCACAAGTACCACCCCTGTATTTCTTGGAAACCCTCCAGCAGATGATTCAGCCCACCCTGTGTGTGTCTTAGTGGGTGTGTTTAAGGGATTTTGTGAGGGCAGGGGTGACTTGGAGGCCTGTTGTGTCCCCCAGGGCTCATCTTAGGCAGCGCGGTCGCGTGTTTACAGCCTAGCGAGCGGGGTTACACAGAGGAAGCCCCTAAACAAGTGAATTCTTAACAAGTGCATTGACAGCGGCATATTGGGTTTCCACCGCTAAGAAGAAGTCAAGTAGCTGGGTCTTTAATTGTGGTGCTCCAGTAAAATGACTTTCAGTTTTTAAAGATCCTAGAAAACCCCCCAGCAGGTGGCAGTCATTTATTTGGTTTGTTGATCCAGTAGTCTTGACACGGGTTGCTTCCATGGGTTGAGGGCCACGCAATCAGAAATGGCAAGTGTGAGGTAATGCAGCATGCACTTCCAATTTAACCCTCAGCACACATGGCAGCAAGGCCGATTCAGATTTACCTTTTGCCTGTCACACACACACACACACACACACACCTACACAAACGCGCGTACACAATGTGTCCGCTCCTCCCAGCAGCAGCGCACATGGAGGCCTCGCTCATGGCTTAGCACTTTGAAGAGTGATAACAATCGCCCAGAAAGTAACTCTCCGCCCTCCCACCCCCATGTTAAAACCAAAGCACACAACACAGACTTTGATCCAGCTGAGGGGGTTTTGGATGGGCTTCAGGAATGATGAACACTGCCTAGTTTTGGCCCGGGGGGTTACAGTGTTTACAATACATAGACAGAATCCCCCTCTTTTGACTGCTAGCATTATGATTTTGTCAATTTTGGATTTGTTTGTAGTTCATTACCGTCATTAGTGCAGCTGTTTTACTCCGTGTAAAGCACTTTGGAAGATTGTTTTGAAAAATGATACACAAATATAGTTTTTAGTATCACACAGGTACATACATACATAAGTTTACATTTGCACTTATACTGCAGATGTACAAAAACACACACCCAAATATGCATAAGAGGGAATTAATGGGTCCAGTAGAGGCAACTTGTAAATAAAATCTTATTTAGACTTTAGGTTGCTTATATAATCTATCTATGAATTAGGATGGTTTTACTTCAGTAACCAGGCATGAATTATGGTTGCTAATGATGAACACATGGAGTAGGAGTCAAAGCAAAGGACAATGTGTCTCTTGGATCCGTGCAGTTTGACAGTGTGTGTACTGTCTGTATGTGTGTGTTCTGCTAATATACCCTCCTTAGAGAGGAGCAGGCCGCACCGTGTTTCATCTCCAAAAGTGTAAATACCTCTGCTTTGTTCAAAACCTTGTAAATCTGGTCTCGGCATGGACAGAATAACAAACTGCTGGAATGTTAATGCCACACAGTCTCCCTGTTGCTTACTTTCTCCACGCACTGCTTCCTCTTTCCCCTCATGGATGTCGGACGAGCCACAATGAATCTGTCAGGTTTGAGATGGCTTCCATTAAGAGTCTGTAAAACACAATAGAGGAGCCCTTTTAGCTGAGGAGCTGCGTGGTTGTGGCACCAGTGGCTCCGGGGTGACCTCTTCACCTCAGCTGCTGTCCAGCTTCGCTCTCAAGCTGTTTCCCTTCAGCTCCTCACATTTGATGATCGTTTGATGTCAGTGCATGGACTCACTTTATTCATTTGCCTGTATCAGTGCGGTGATTCCTGTATTGGACCCCCCCGCCCCTTATCACTCATCACAAGTGCAATAAATGTACTTGGGACATTGGTAATGTTATAAACTTTATATAGCACAAAGTGCACAAATAAAAAGGTGAAAACATAATAAATTAAAGAAAAACAAAACCCTTAAGTCAAATGTGTATGCAGCCTGATCTCTAATGGTGAAAAATGGGGTGTCTGGACTTTGTGATGTCACCACCTGTTGTACGTTATGGGTGGTGACTTTTCACCATTAGAGGGCAGGTTTCCCACAGATTTGGGTTTGGTATTCTTTAAAATTTGAGAAATACCGGTGGTAGCAGACAACACAGATCACTGATTCTACCTTAACTATTGTATATGGATGTAATACAGTATCATGGAACCATCTTAGTTCATTTTGCTTAATCAAATGTATAAATCAAAAATGCCTTTCACAGTCACGGCAGAGCACTCGTTTTCAATCATTTTTCAGTACAGTTTGGATATAAGAGTGAAGAAGCAATGAAGTGATTTCAGCCCAGGAAAAGCTTCATCGAGCTGCCAATAGAAAGCTGTATAAGTCAAATGTCAATAGAGAGCAAGTCAGAGCCGTTCCCCGCTTAAACACTGACCTCGGCAAAAATACAAGAAAAAAATCTCAGGGAAAGAACAACAGCTCCTGGTGTTCTCATTCTCCATGTTATGATCTCCTGACACAGGCTTTCCATAGTGTGTGTGTGTGTGTTTCCTCTCCCCTTGCTAACAATGCTGCTCAGGAAACATGTCAGGATAAGGGCCAGACTGCGAGGCTCTCTTTGCTCAGTTCAGTTTTAAGGACCATAACACAGTGTCAATAAGCTAAGAAAAGCCTGCTCGGTGTTTCAGAAGGCTCAGGTTCTGCCAAGAGGAATTATTGCTCCAGGTGTCTTCAGAGAAAGTTCTGCGATGTCCCTCTGGCTGGTGAGTGCTGTTGCAACAAGTCATATTTAATGGTGGTCAGGGATTGGCTTTCCTCTTGAAGTGATGGGGCAGAAAACAAAACAACACTGTGTGGTGTTGTTTTGCGTAGCATCTAATCCAGTGACTCAAGACAGGCGTCCATTTTGACAGCAGCTGCAGAAGCCTCGTATTTCCAATAATGCCAGCTTTGTAAGGGATCGAGAAACTGCTCCTTTGATGCTGTGATGTGCTTTTGCATTTACAAAAACGGTTGGGGTAGATCTCTGGAACATGAGGCATTTTCCTGAGATGGTATTAGTGGTCAGGTAGAATAAAATGGCAGCACTGGAGATAAAGTTATCAGCATGCTAATAATTTCGAGACAAGTGGTAAAATGTGCGTGTATTTTCAAAAAGATCTTCACATTCTTCACTCCACCCAACTATTATCTGTAAAAAAAAATCCCCTATAATAACGCTAGGACTTTAACACCTTGACCTTTATAATCCTAATTTAAGCTTTTTCAGGTGTATCACTCACTGTTAGTCACCCAGGATATGAGTCTCAACTATATTCATAAAAATGTAAATGTCAGTCAAAAACAACCTTGATATTAGTTTGATGATTTTTTTTCCTTTGTTGGGTTTGGAAAGGGAAGCCCAACAGGTCAGAAAGTTTTCTCATTCCGTATGACAGCTTGACTGAAATGAAAACATTAAAGTCACCGATGAGATTTTCACACAACAGCAGTGGTATGAGATTGAGCTGCCCTTCAGACAGGGACAAGCTTTTATTTGAAAAGTCTTTCCATGAGAGAAAATGTCATTGGTGCTGATTATTGAAATGCAGGTGAGGCTCCTATCTGAGGTATGAAAGTACATCCTCTCATAAAAGAAAATAGCACCTTCAAAAATTTCAATACCTAGAAATCATTTAAAGCCAGTCTGTGATGCTTTATCACACCAAAGGGACAAGAGAGGCAAATGATGTAATATTGGCGAGTCTTGCTTTAACTAAAGGAACAGTTCATCCCAAGAATGAAAGTTTTGTCATTAGCTACTTTGTCACTTCACCTTCACCAACATACAGGGAGGAAGCTGGCACGACTCCACCGCAGCCTCCTTTAAAACAACTGACATCAAAGGCTGCCACTTCTTAGAGGATTGGATGCTGAACTTGTGCAAGTTCTTGTTGAGTTAGGGTTAGGGTTAGTCAAGACAAGCACACACTAACCATTCTTAAAGGAACACTTAAAGGAACATTTTGGGCAATATCCCCTTTTGCTGACAGTCTGGGTGAATCAGCAAAAGGGAATATTGCCCAAATGTTGGAGTGTTCCTTTAAAATATTGACACTAGGGAATGCTGCCACAACAGCTTGGTAACAGACCAAACTCTTTCAGTTTGTATGTTGTTAGCCTGTCTGTATAGCATCGCAGTGTAAACAAAGAGTAAAGTTTGTGTTGTGATGTGAAAATTCTTGCAAGTTCTCATCAAGGACTACATCTGCAAATTTTTAGTTGTTACATTCTGTGTGTAGAGAAGTGTTTCTTGCCTGACACCATTTGGGCAAAGTGGTCAATTGGTGGGGCTCAGTGAGAGGGGATGGGACGTTCCTCTCTAGTGCGTCTTTGAGTGTCTGTTGACCGTGTTGACCTCAGACACCAACTCTGTCCATCCATCTGTCTGCCTGTCTG
The DNA here is from genome assembly GCA_900302615.1 of Holocentrus rufus. Lineage (NCBI taxonomy): Eukaryota > Metazoa > Chordata > Actinopteri > Holocentriformes > Holocentridae > Holocentrus > Holocentrus rufus. The sequence goes on from OMLF01018530.1 coordinate 28,480, forward strand.
GGTTTCTCCCTTCTTCTCTCTCTTTTGTCCTGTCCTCTAATGTGAAAGTGCCACTCTTGGTGGTGCCTGGACAGCTAATTACTTTATAGCTGTGCAGAATGCAATAACTTTTACACTGATGACTGCTTTACAAGGGGGCTCATCACTGGAGGTGACCCTATGTCTGTCATTGAGTGTTATGCAATGGCCAGCCTCGGTTGCTTACCAGGACATCAGGATTAGGGTTTATTGCTTATTAGCCACAAAAAGTCCTTGACAACATTCTTAGAGTGTACAAATTATGGGATTCAAGGGAAAGTTTTGATTTCTCCTAGTAAATCCACTTCACTCATGAGGGGGAATTTAGATGAATAAGAGGTAGATTGAAGAGGGATCATAAATGTGTGTACGTGCAATGTGCACCGCCAATGGCAATGGCTCTTTTCTAAGTGGTGAAAGAAAGAGACAACCCAGACCGGACCTTCATACCCTTTCATCACCTTGGCCCGCACCCTGTTCATTTCCCTGCCCCGTCTGAGCTTTTATGAGGCAGCTGATGATCGCTTTGAAGTCTGTGGTGTTTAAGGCCACTTGATAATTGCTGCGGCTGAAGGTGAACTGGCCACTGTGGGCATTTTGGCGGTGTGTTGGTGTGTGTATGTATGTGTGAGTAAGATGGTGTTTCTGCAGATGTTAATTAAAGGCTCACCCCTGCCCTTTGGAATTTGCAATTACTCCCCAGCTATGAAGGATAAAGTTGTCAGTTGTTTTCTTTCTAATGGAGCCCCGTCTGTCAACAAAGCATTGGGGGAAAAAAAAGAAAAAGAAAAAAAGAAACACTTTTAGATTCCAGATTTGAGGAGTATAGTGTAAGTAATGTCCAAATACCCAGTGATATGAGAAAGTGTACGATTAATTCTGCTTATGTGTTATATTTACCTTACTACATACAACCAGAATTATTTAAATTGCAAATTAGACTACATTTAGATGTTGTGGAATGTCGTTATTTCCCTTAATGAAGTGCGTTTGACCTGGCATTTGGCCAATGCAAACAATGCAGTCCTCTGACCAGCCTCTATTTTCAAGTTATCTACCATAGTATAAGGAATGTCTTTTCTCTTGTTTTCTCCTCTTCCTTGTCTTTTGTTTCACATTCGTCTCTGCCCCCACTTGTCTACCGGAAACTTCTCAGAAGAAAGCCATTAAAGGTTTCATTCTTTCAAAGTGCTGCACAGCACTTCATCTGGAACTGTGGGGCCCTCTTTGGGGTCTTATTCAGCTTCCGCCTCCAAATTTTTTTTTTTTTTAGCAATGGATGGCATCCATTTTCCACGTTCATTATCATTTCTTACCAGAGAATTGTCATAGGTTAAGGTTGCAGTATCTCTTGCATGCAGTCGCAGAGTTTTGAAGCTGTGCCCAGGGAGCTTTGTGCCTCTTTGTGCCACACTCCCCCCACACAGAGGCTTTGGGGAAACTGAGGGGCTTAAATGTTTTCTTTTAAAACAGGATATGTCATTGTGTGCTCCATTTTTGCGCCCATCTGAATTTAAATTGGCCAAGTTTGCACATTTATCAAAACATCTGAATGGCAGCATTTGCATGTGCTGACTTAAGATAGAGCCGTGTCTCTCTCCAATGTTAAAAGATGAAATGAGCTTTCACTTAATTCCCCCTGGCTTTCTGCCATGTGCTTACATTTGCCAAGCTCTCAATCCTAAATATGGGCCACAGGGATCAATAGTGGGAGGAGCAGGGGATAATTGCTGCATTAATCACAGCCACTTTTTTTTTGTTGAGGTAAGAATCAAGAAGCCTAATGTTGAAACAAAAGAGCGTACATTGTATGTGCTATTATCAGGTACATGTTAACTTCGTGTTGAATTGGTGCCACCTCTGCACTTCATTATGCCATCTGCTTCAGCAGTGACATTTGACATGCTTTCAACGGGAAATGCTTTCTGTATATCAATCTATATTATGGGAGTACCAGGCTCTTAAAGCAGCTATGCACGCGAAGATTGTAAAGCCACCGCATGATGTCATTTAGGCTCAGCTAAGCCTTGGCACTCCGGTATTGACAGCTGAATTATGGGATAAAGTAAGAGCTCAGCAGCCGGTGTAATCACAGTGGTCTGCAATGAGCTGCAGTGTAGTGATGTCTGCACTTAACCGTCCTAGGAAAAACTCAACAAGGAAGCAGTGGGTAAGTGGCACTGGCAACTGAATACCTTCTCTTGGCAGGGATGGATTTTGAGTGGCAACCTGATATTCCACAGAGACCTGGGTTTGTAATGTTTTGGTTCTCCACAGAAATGTCAGATGTGTAGTAATTTTGTGAATTTGAGACTTGTATTTGCAGCCTCAAATACTCCATTTCACATACTGTCAAAATATAATAATGCTCCAGTCACAGACAAGTGGTACAGAAATGCACAGCAACCGCAAAAAATAGGATTATTAAAGTATATGGTCGAGAAAAGAGTGGTGCTGGGATATAGTCATTGCTTTATTAATGTTTTTACAGACAGATTGCCTGTGATTGATAGCTAATATCCCATTAAACTGACACAAACGGTCACCGACACATTGTTTACATACATTACCAAACCACCAGCTGTGGCCAAAATATCTCCATCAGCCCTTTCCAGAAGCATGACCCGCCACTTCCCCTCCTATTCTCCCCAGGAACAATGGCCGTTAACTCCCTAACCTCTCATCTGGTTTCCCAGAACAGACAACAGACCCAACGCTGCCAGACTGAGACTTGAAACCAGCCCATTGTTTTGTGATGTGCAGAGGCAGGAAGTGCGCAGGACGTTGTCCTCTCTCCCTCTGTGGAACTTCTCTGACCCCTTGCCAGTATTGTGTAATCTTGAGCAGTGGGGACGCAACCCATACCTGGGATCCTTGCCTCTACACTATATGCTGAATCTCTACCAGCTCTCAAGGTGCTGCTCTTTAGCTGGCCTTGACCCCTGACCTCTCTTGACAGGAATGATACGACAATTTCCACGTTAGAGCTATTTTTCTCACCTCCACCATGGAGATGAAAGTTCTGGTGATTGCCCCTGTCCGTCTGTCCTTCAGTCTCTCAGCAGGGTAGCTCAAAAAGCACTCAACGGATATGCACAAATCTTAGTGGGAAGTTTGGTCATGGGCAAAGAAGTGATTCACTTTTTGGGCCAACTGGCCTCAGCGGGGCGTGGCAGTAGGCGGGGCTTAGCACAAACTGGACTGTAGTTTCTAAATGCTTCCACGCAATCCCAAAACCTGGTGGGGACGTTCATCAAAGCGTCACTGACCAACTTTTACAATCCAGGGCATGTCCTATGTCCAACGGTATTGCCAAAAGGGGGCGTGGCTTTGCACAAACAGGACGGTAACTGTCATGTGCGACCTTGATGGAGGTCTGCACTCTACTGAGCACCTTACTGTTTGTACTCTTATTCTTTTTGGGAGCACCTGATTGTGTCATCTTGTTAGGTAAAATGTCATCATAGCACTTGTTCTTTCCAATTTCCACAATTGTGTCATTCCAGCATAATAATAGCCTACTTCAATATTAGCTGAGTGTTTCATATGTGCTTTTAGAATCACCTTTTATTAACCAGTTTAGTGACAGGTACAGGCATACATGGTGCAGGGACAACATGACCTCACACTCAGTGCAAACTGACAGTGCACAACATGCAGACAGACTATACTGTATGCATCACTCTACACTTAAAGATTCAGCACTATCATTATAGTACAATATGTACATTCATATAGCATGCTGCAAAATATACTTGGAGATAGAGAGAGAAATGGGGAGTCTCCAGCTCTGCCTTGGACAGTTGCACTGAATTGGACGAAATGAAATAAGCTCAGAGCATTCTGGCTCTAACAGTGTAACCTTCTAAATTTCCTAAGCCCTTGTAGGGCTTTTGGATGTGGAAATGACTGTGGAAAAGGTTGGACGCCCCAAAAACAGGAAGGAGATTAGAATACACCCAAACAGGGTGATAGGCCTATCTTGTAGTGTTTCCACCAAAAAGGCAGCCTGTCCTTGGCTTTCTTCGCTCATTTCCCCAAAAAGGAAGCAAAGAGGGGAATTTCCTCTGTGGCTGTAGTGCCAGATCTAGAGTAAGGTTATGCTTTATAGGGCTTTAAAAAAAAGTTCAGGTTTTTCAGTTTCGTTATGGAAGTACTGTGCACTCAAGAAGTATTCGGACAGCAACACACTGTTTGTTGCTGTGGCCCCACATTCTTATTTCTTTGAATTTGCATTTAAATGATGACTGAGATTATGCCGCATAGATAATCTGAGCTTTTGTTTGAGATTGTTTTCAGACAAGTTCAAAGAACAGGTACAGCCAACATCTCAGTTGAACCTCATCATTATAATCCCCCTCGACAACTGTACAGTTGTCGAGGGGGATTATAATGATGAGGTTCAACT